>JAFFST010006015.1:9177-45416 GCA_022414735.1 Noturus placidus
TATGATATATTTAACTGATTTGTTTTAATCCTAAGAACCAACGATTTATGAAGGAAAATCATTGAAATAAACAAGGTTGCCCAAACTTTTGCAGACCACTGTATATACATATATAAAATAAATAAAAGTGGGGGTTCGAGTCCCACCATGTCCCTGTGTGTCCGGAGTTTGCATGTACTCCCCGTGCTGTGGGGGTTTCCTCCGGGAACTCCGGTTTCCTCCCCCAGTCCAAAGACATGTATGGTAGGCTGATTGGCATGTCCAAAGTAACCGTAGTGTATGAATGGGTGTGTGAATGTGTATGTGATCGTGCCCTGCAGTGAATTGGCACCCTGTCCAGGGTGTACCCCGACTTGTGCCTGATTCTCTCTGGGATAGGCTCCAAGTTCCCCCATGACCCTGAGGGAAGGATAAGCGGTATAGAAGAAGATGGATGGATGGAACACACAAGACAGAAGGGAGAGGCGTACACCACATTTACTGCCAGTCTATACAGGTTTCCAACATTCTCCCCAAATTCTTCAAAGGTGCCATTTTGGACTATGTCCAGAGCACTTAAACCACTTGCACAAGCAACACATGATTAAATTGGTCATTAAATTGGTCATTATGTTTTCTCTAATATTTCATAGTTGAATTCATTGTTTACATTTTAGCAGTTACACACTTTCAATCCTAGCACCAAAAGCACTCTTTAGTACTGTCAAATAGGGTTCTCTCGCTGTCACAACTAGTCGTGGTGTTACCTCACTGCTTTATTTTTTCAAAATATCAATTAAAATGTATTTCCTTCTATTACTGCCTACTCTTTGTTTGTTTGTTTGTTTATTTTTTAACCCAATCAGGTTAGTTGCTCCATTGATCCTCATCTCCTTTGCATTTGGCTGCGACTGCCAAAAAATTTTGCAACCACCTTGCTCAGGAATCACCGTGAAGTGTAGTACAACAACCTCCGTTTCTCATTGCAGGGGATGTGGTGGTACTGAAAACACTTTTATGTAACCCACTACTGCTGTAAACATGTTACACATGTAAACTTTATCCTCCTTCACTATCAAATACACAGAGCATGGAATTCATTGCTGACTAAAATGAAACAAATGCCTTCTCTCCCTGTGTTTCAGAGGTTTCATCCGGGTACTCCGGTTTCCTCCCCAGACTGACAGTCATTTCCAAATTGTCCAAAGTGTGTGAATGGGTGTGTGAGCTTGTGTAAGATTGAACCCTGCAATGAGTTCCCTCAGATAGTCTCCAAGCTCCCCCGCGACCATGTGTAGGATCAGCGGAATGGAAAATGGATGCGCAAAGTGACTTTTCTATAAAGATTTAATTTTGTTCTTCCTCCATTTTCACTACCAACTTGTGTGTTTTCTAATGGTCTATTAATACCATTTTCATACTAGGTTATCCCAGAGTGAGAAATTTTAAACCATTTTAAAACACCCCACCTGTCAAAAAAAAAGCTATTTATATTCAATTTTAATTTAATATGAGCAGGCCATTTCGATGAGTGTGGGAATACGAGTGATTATGTCTGAGGGCCTACCCTGTAGCCTTTTTCCCCTTCAATCTCTAGCTAACTTTGAGACTCTTGAGAAATGAAAAGAACTCATCTTCAGCAGAAACTGTGATTATGTGACCATGTACGTTAGTGGTCAACCAGTTGATCGATTAATTTTGCCGATTAATTGGCACTGATAATCGATTGCTGCCAAAAATCCACACTAATAGTTTTTCCTGGTTGCGTCCATTGCGGAAGCAGCCTAGAGGTGAAATAAAAACTATCGTAGGCAAATTTTGTCGTGTTATCTGAAGTGTTTTTTTTTTTTTTCTTCATTTTGGATATCTCTTACTTTTATTTGTTATTTGGGGTGTCTTTTTGGTTCAGTTTGGATGTATATCTTTTATTTACTTTAACATTTATTAATAGCTAATATATTAATATTTATTTCATTTTAAAACATACAGTACATTTTCATGGTACAGTCAGTACTGTTTATTTTTGTAATAAAGTTCAGCAATATTTTTACTTTGAGTGTTGTGCTTTCATTCAGTATCAATTTTTAAAACTACCCATTTCTAATGTTGATTAATCGGTCATCAGTAGGTACTACCCTACTTGGTTATCGTTATTGGTAAAATCCACTAATCCGTCATCCTCTAACGTACATGTGTCTTTTATCCTGCCACATTGTTGCTCCTGTTGTGATTTTCTGACGGTTTAACTGCTCAGGACAAGTCGCATGTCCAGAAATCCAGATTGAATGAAACCGCATACAAGATGGCAAATATCTTAATGAGAGTTATATTTCTCCGGGAATTTTTACTTTTTATCTTCTAAAATTCTTCCCTCTCAAATTGAATATGCTACAAACCTAGCTTGTTTAAACATAGCCATAGAGCCAAACCTAGAGAGGGTCCCAAAGCTGAGTGGTTTGAAAGATCTTCCTTGATACAACAAATATTTTTGCTAATTTTTATATTTACTAAAAAGCAACAAAAAAAAAAAAAAATCAGATAATCATCTGGAGGGGAAACAACAACAACAGTCCAAACCCTATAATTAACTGCTAATGAACCGGAAGTGACGGAGGTGTAGAAAGAACCCAGTCAAATGGCAGCCTGCTTGGACAGTCATCTTGATAGACGGTCTAAGGGGGAACTACTCTGTACATATAAACACGATTAGGTCATTTGAAATGACTCTTATTTTTTTATTTAAATAAAGACGTGTTTTCCTGTTGTATTCCCCCTCACACATGCGTGTCTAAGCATTACCACCGATTTATTTAGCTAGGCTAGCTAGTGACAATACTGCGGTCAAAGCCATGTCCAGGTTTGTGTTGGCAAAATGAGTATCCATCGAAGGCATCCGTATTATAACAAGACTCCCATTCATTTGTGCGATTTCGTTACGTTAGCTGGTCTACAATATATATAGCGCAAATCGAACAATAGCAAGCTAAACCAGGCTCGTCCATTTCCGTGTGATATCAGTCACACAGCTATGCACATAAATAGACCGTGGATTCACAGCCAAGTGCCTATCGGGATAGTAATAAACATGGCTGACCAATAATAACGTTATAGTGTACATCTGTATACACATACAGGATATTAGTGTGCCGTGTTTCTCTGATATACTAACAGCAAGCTAGGCGAGATCGCAGCTTGGGATGAAGGGTAATTTTAGTCGGCAAACTGGAGGAGAAAGGGATGAGTACTGGGTTGATCAGGCTGCCTAGAAAGCAGCAGACGCACAGGCACAGGCCCAGTCAGTCCAGCCATTCAGCCAAGGCAAAGCAAAGGTGTCTCCCAAATAATGCAGGGAATACATACTCCGAGTATAACAGCAGAGCATCAACAATAACCTGCACGCGCAAAAGAATCATTTCTTTAATATCTACAAGTATAATAATAATAATAATAATAATAATAATAAATAATAATAATTAAAAAAAAACGTGCATCTGTGTATTGTGTATGAAACCGATTGATTTCAACTGCACAATAAGACACGAGTTATAACCGATTTATTTCCTCGGACTTACCTTGCCACCATTAGAGTGCAGATCAGCGTGTTTCAGTCGGCTCGGTTGATCAATAAGGGTTATTACTGCTTACACGAGCTGCAACAATTCAGACACAACAGCCTCGCGAGCTAACCCATACCCATGGCGTAACGCTGGCGAGCTATTGTGAATCGCAGTCCTCTTTATGCAAACAAGCCGCTAGAATAACGCTACGGTTCGGCGCAAATGACCGGAGGATTGCACAGATCCGCGAGTCGGATTTCGACATTTGCCCCTTCCGCCACTGCGAGTGAAAACAGGCAGAAAACGGTTGTAGAAATTCACTAGTGTGTATCCGCAGAGGCGAGAGCTGCCCCCCCCCCTCCCCGCCCCCGCTGAAGCGCGCGCGCGCGCGCGGTCACGCGAACGCACGCTCGCACATGTCATCCATTTCTACTGACATTATTAACGTGTGTTTAGAACTGTTCGGGTCAAATTCGTTTACTGGATCGTTTTGGATCACACGCGCGTTTTATATTTACACTCAATTGAATTTTTGGCTCCTTTCGTGGAAATGAGTAAAATATCTAGGTCATAAAGTGAATAGACAAAGCACGTGAAGGATAAAACTCTTGAGGGCGTACTGTTACAGAAAATTAATCAACAACACCCGGGTGGTGTGATGCCGCCTAATGCCGAGATGACTCACTGTTATCACCTCGATGGAGATTAGTTCCCTATAACGGCACATCCCAAAGTGTTGTCCTCTTATAGCACAGCAATTTGTCAACAATTAAAAGGTTTTAGCTTATGTTACGGCCCAGTCTAGGTTAGGCAGCACAGTGTAACCAGCTCGTGATTCATTGGAATTTGACCTTTAAATAAGGGAAGCCAGGAATAACAACACAAACAGGTTTGTGTTAAAAAGTTGTGGTATATTGTAACACAATTATATGCATACAACTATACAAAGTCCCAAACACCAGACATACCTTCAGGGTGGGCCAAGGCCAAAATAATAAACAAAAGGATTCTTTTGTTAGGTAGCTGGCTTACCTAAAAGGAAAATAACAAAGAAAATACAAGGATACCTCCCTAGCTACCTAAGCCAAAAACAGAGACAAAAAGGACCCTCTCTCAACAGAAATGGCAGCCACACCCCTACTGCAGGTGAACCATGTATACAATGGTGAAGAATATACATAAACAGATACAGGGACAACCAAACTCAACGGTAAAAAAAAAAAAAAAAAAAAAAAAACCGGCAAGAGTCAAAACCAGACCAGCAATCAGAATGCAGAATTTTGACAGCCACAAGGGCAAGCAACACAAATCAAACCCTCTCCTAACAACAGATCACACCATTCTCACTCCTCTTCCTCTTTAAATATGACGACCATTTAGTGATGTCATCCGGGGAGGCAGGAGCAAGGTAGTCTAGGGCGGGCTGGAAACTCTGGGAGGGAGTTCGGACCTGCACACAAAATATGGCAAAGCACACAGAAAAAAATAACTTCCCATCCCAAAGATAGGGTTGTAACACTTAGTTTAAAAAAAGTGGCTAGCACACTTGCCTCACACATACAGGGTCGGGGGCTTGAATCCAGCCACTTCCCTGTGTGCACAGATCCCACATGCCCCCCCCCTATGCCTCAGGGGCCTCCTACAGGCACGTTTCTTCCCCCAGTCCAAAGATATGCACTGTAAGCTACTTGGCATCTCTAAATTGTCTATAGTGTGAGATTATGTGTGTGTGATTGCTCCCTCCAATGGGTTGGCACCATGTCCAGGGTGTCTCCCTTCTTCTGCCCAGAGTTTCCTGGGATAGGCTACCTTGCGTAGGATGAACAGTATGGAAATGGATGGATGGCACATCATACTTTTGTCCATTTGTAATTACAATAGTTCATTATAGTTACAATAGTTTCATGTTGCTTAACAGTCATTCACTTACCATTCACTCTTTCTCTCTCTCGAAGTTAACAAGTCAAAAAAAAATACAGCTTGTCATGGAAAGCGCAAACTCATCTGTCCTGAAGAAGTTATGCTTGCGGAAAACAGACAATCACAAAAGACTTCTTCCATAGATGTGTTTAATTAAATGTGTTTACACATTAACACCACATATTTGAACTGTTTATTAATAGTCTCAGATTATATAGACCATCTTCCAAACATGTCCCTATGAGAGTTGTTACAGGAGAAATGATCCATTACAATAAGCAAATTAGTAAAACCTGTGAATTTCAGCCAGCACTGCTGTCAGAGTTGCTCTTATAGAAAATTAATCAACTGAACAGAATCAAGAATGCAACAGCACTTGACACTTGACTGCTACCACCCATAATAAGGTTCAATTCATTGCAAAACGCATACTCTCTGTCCCGCCTCCATTTCTGTTTTATTCCAACAAAAGCAACAAGACTTTCAAATAAAATACCCAGAGTCATGAAACCATCAATACTTAAGCGCTTCTAGAGCCAGCAATGAGTAGACAACCAGGAACGTTGTCCTAAGCCAAATGGTTTCCCAGGGAATTAACCAAGTTGTGGAATAGGGCCAGTTGTTTAAATGTTGGTGAAAAATAGAGGTTGGCAATTGGGTGCATGACCAGCCTGTCTGAACCACAAGACAACCCTCACACCATAAATGAGCCATTATATTTAATCAGCAGATTTAGGGACTTCTGCCTTGTATTACAGATTCTTTTCCACCAAGCCAGCACACAATGGTGTAGATGGGCAAAAAAAAAAAAAAAAAAAAAAAAACATCTCCCAACACACACATAGTAAACCATGTGTAATGTTTATTTATTTTTGCCCATTCTTTTGAAGGTTGTTGATAATACTGGTATTCAAGTATTTATATCACCTTCTCATTTTATCAAACATGAAATCCCAACAGGAATAAAACACTAAACTTAAGAAATCTGTAAACCTTAAAAATCATGTTACAGTACTGTGTGGGGAAACCCATAGTTCAAGCAGTGATGACGCACCAGAAATTGTCTCCAAATAAAACACCTTTAGGAAGCTAAGAGCCTTTAACTCTGCAAAGAATCATTGAGAAGCCCCATTTCCCAAGATTCAATTTTGGCCAAGTGGATTATTAACTGGTGCAAAATACTTGGTTACAGTGCAGTTTAAAAATGTGTCCGCAAGTGTTGAGTAAGGTACTCATGGTGTCATGGTTATATTCAACAATGACGAGGGCAAACATTTATCACATCTTTATTAGGTTTGTTTTCCACTACTTTAGAGTTGTACAAAAATATGCAAGGTACATGGGGAAAAAAAAAAAAAAAAAAAGGGGGGGGGGGGGGGTTTTCCAGCAACCAAGTCAAAAAGACAGAAGTAGAAATCAAGGGACTGGACGTAAACTTGGCAAACCGTGAACAGCAAAACAGTGTGCTTTTGGGAGCAGGATTTTATAGCACGTGAGCAAGTGTCCATGCAAGTGAAAATACAACTAGTGACAATTTAAAAACTTGAAATGAACATAAAGTAGTGAACACATGCTGTGGGGTTAACTGTGGGGTCAATAATGAACAACAATACAATGAATCCATGTTACAAAGATGCTGCTTGATGCTAAACTACCACCAATGTGCTCTGTGCATGCAACAGCTTGAGATACCAGACAAAGTAAACGTACACTTATTTTCCTGGAAACAGCTTAGACATGGTCCGTAGAAGTCATGGCAAGTCACTAAAATCTCCATAGTGGCTGTTCACTCTGCAAGGCGCCTTCACTGCATGTGTTGTCAGTTTCCAAGAGAAACCTCAGCCATCCCAAAACATTCTCCTCAGCAGTTATGTGACTGTTAAAGGTGTAGCCTAATCCAGAAGGCTGGTCTTGCTGGCTCATTATTTCAGCCTACACAGAGGAAGAAAAAAAAATGCCTAGGACACTGCACTCGAAATTTATGTAAAAAAATAAAATTAAAAAAAACAAAAAAAAAAAAAAAACAAGGTCAAATCTTGTTCGACTCACTTGAGGCACGAGAGGCTTAAAGAACCCATTTGTTGAACCCTCAGTGGGTTGAGTAAGTACAGAAACATTGGGGTCGGATGTTTCCAACTTCCTTGCCTTTTCTCCTTTTCCTTCTTCACCCAGGTCGGTGTTCATTTGCTCAAGCAAACCCTGCCTAAATGCAAATGCATGCAAGCCATTTAAATAACAATAACTTTCTGTGGCATTGTTGCGGTTGCCAGATGGGTTTCTTTGAGTATTTCAGCAACTGATCAAAGACGTTGAGAGAGGTCAGAGGAGAATGGCCAGAATGGTTTAAGCTAACAGGAAGTCTACAGTAACTCAACCACTCTTTACAACCAGGGTGAGCAGAAAAGCATCTCATAACACACATAGACTTGAGGCAGATGGCCTACAACAGGGACTACATTGGGTTCAACTTCAGTCATTGACATCACATCTCCCCTCCCCGGCTGCTGCCACATGATTGGCGGAGTGGATAACTGCATTAACAGGCATGCAGAGGAGTGTTCATTTCTATAATAGTCAGATTTTGATACCAGGAAGAAGAATCTAGAAATTCCGTTATGGTGCAGTTTGCAATTTGGATGGAAAGTGTATACCAGATACATAGAGATGATCCTTATACTGGTCTAAAGATGACTCAAGTGTTACATCAATCATATTTTTAGCCTCAAACACAAACATACGTACAGTTGATCAACTGGATCATTTCCTTGAGAAGACAAAGGTGGGTCCCATGCATGCAGGGCTCTCCTCCAAAGTCTGACTTGCATGTCCCACGATCTTCGGCTATATTTGCGATATTTGTTGGGAGTGGATGGGTGAAACCCCGGGATGCGAAAACGTCTGCAAGTACAGTGTAAGGATGTGAAGTCATCACATCTGTAATTTCAATCTACAATGCCTATAATGTATAAGAATACCCATTTATTGATGCTTTATTTTTATACCTCAATACCAAACTCCATTACCTACTCCATTACCTTTTTTTCAAAGTGGAGGAAACAGGCATTTTTAAGGCCCTCCATATGAAGTCCTACATAATTGAAAACCCCTCCCCTATTTATTCCTTATGGACAGGTGTTTGACGATTCTTAAATGCACTCCAAGGACATTTACATTTATTCATTTAGCAATGACATTTCTCAGACTAAAACAATTAAGGCATGTTAACACATACTGCGACAAAGCAACCAGAGATCATTTTTCAGTGAGAGCTGGTGACTTCCAGCAACACTGAGCGACAGCAACCACTGGTGACTAGATAGGTCAAGCAATGCGACAAAATTGAGAAGTTTAACTTAATGCAAATTTGGAGGAACTTGGTGCAGCAGTGGGAGTGAAGATAGTAGAAAGCATGTGGTCCATGATCCGCCATGCTGCCTGCGAGTCTGAATTGTAATGGCAAAGAGCACACACTGCTTTTCCTTCATATCATAGGAGATGATGCATATACTATGAACTGGTGAAATTTATACACCAAACACTCTCCCTCCAGAATGTTTAATTTTAGCAGCAAGAAAACTGATGTGGTCAAACTTGGAATGCTAGTTGCACCACCCACTGAATAATGTGTTATTGCAACCAGTAGTAGGAACGTCTACTGGCAAGATCATAGTACAATGACAATCACTTTATGTGTAAACGTACCTTTATGAGCCAGAATGTGAAATTGTTGGCATAAATCTTAAAATTCTGGACTCAAGTATGGGTTATTTGCTTTAGCTATTGTTGAATTCTGGCAAACAGTCAAAAATTACGATTTTTTTTCCAATATTGATAACTTAATGTTACATGCACATCACTAGCATTAATATTAGTTGTGTAAAAGTAAACAAATTAAAATACTTGTTATACATGCACATTTTAGATTACACAGGTCCAACAGTAAGACCACTAGCAAAATTATTCGATTTTACATTTTCTAATTTCATACAAAATGTCTTAATGCATCATATCAGTAATAACTTGAAGAACCCTTATTACTAATATTTACAGTAATTAAAAAAAATATTATTTGATACATTGCTTTATTGAGAGTGCGTGCTCAAGCTGGCATTTATGACATAAGTGTGTGTAAAACCATGTCAGAACATGTGCTTCAATTGAACAGATAAGGCTAACGGAATACCTGGTCTTCTGTACAAAAGTTAACATGATAAATGTCAAAACAGCCAGAATCTTGAATATTGATTACACAAGTTGTTTCAATTCTCAACATTCTAAACCTTCAATTATTTACAATTTTAAATTGGAAAATGAATAACATTTTCCAATGTAGTCTCAGACTTTTGGACTCTTCTGTATATACTATATTACATGTAGTAATACAACACTTTATACAAGTCTAGAGAGAAGAATATACCCTCAGGTGTACTTAAAATCTGCACACATTACTGGATAAAATATATCGAGAGAGAGCTGAATAAAAAGTCATTCCTACTTTGGTACTTGCTTCACATAGTTCTGGTAACCACAAGTGTTCTTGCCATACTGAATCTGCTTTTGTCTTCGCTTTAACACAGACTCATTAGTCTCAAAAAATGATGGGTCCACATTGTGAGAACGCCACCGGAGTCCTGTTGGGGATCTAGGAAATTCAATGGCAAAAATACTCTCTGATCAAGAAACATTTCATTATTGATCGCTCCAAGACATTGTGTGAAAAATGCACCTGACCTCTTGATCTCATCCAGATCCTCTGTCCCTACAGCAACGTTGGCTGTAGAAATCTTCAGGATGCACCGCTCAAGAATAGAGGATCTAATTAAAGCCCAAAAAAAAAGCCAATTAAAATACAGATACAGAAAGTACCCATGAATTTGGGCTTCATAGTAAACATAATTGCAGATCTGAAGACGAGACCTGCGAGGTTTGTTTGTGATAGAGGAATTCTGATCTCCACTCATAGGTGATTGGGACGTCCTAGAGCTACAAAATTGCACAGAAAGATAAACAGAGCCACACAAAGACAACCATTACTCAGACTTCCTAGAGGACAAACCACCAAACATGAGCCAGAACAGTAACAGAGCTGATCTGATCTTTCTGCTTAAAGCATTGAGCTTTACCTGCTTACCTGACCAGGCTGTCATATACCGAGCTGCAGCCTGGAAGAAGCCAAGGCTCTGGGCTACCAGGGGGAAGAGGCAGCCTGAGCTTCATGTCTTGCTGTAGTTCAGGGTTGGGCCATGGGGGGAAAGACAAACCCCTAAAACACACGAAGAACAAAAACAACTTAAGAAGAACACTTAAACGCTTAAGAGTAAGATAACGTAAAGAGTTGGACCTTGATTCCAAAGGACTTTGAAGTAGAGTTTCAACGTGTGATGTCATGCTGACCTTGCCACATAGTAGGCCTCCTGGTTTGAAAGAGCTTTAAATCAGCATCAGGTGCTGCAGGGCGGAGCTACACAAATAAGCCAGCAAATGAAATCAATTATTGTTAGATTTCTGTCATTTTCTAATATCCTCCATTTATTCTGGTGTTATGCTGCGCTAATACAAACTTCCTTCATTGGTAATTCAAGTTCCTGCTTGTAAGTAACTCGTGTTAGTCTTTAATGTTCAGAGTGGCCCAAGATCATCTACAAGTGTCTCCAAACTTTAGGCATTACAGGAAGGGGCTCTGTAATATTCTGATGTTCTCTCCAGCAGAACCTTCAGCATATATTTATTGAAATGCTGTAATGTATATGTGATTAATAAAGACTCATTAATATTATCATTAATTATACATGTTATTGGTGTGTACATTCATGCTGATTTGATCCCACAGGTCTAAAGAGCTTATATAACATATGGTAAGGTAATGTTGTGATAGCTCAGTGTTTAAGACGAAGGACTTCAGGGCCATGTGTGTGCGGAGTTTGTAATATATGTGATTGTGCCCTGCGATGGATTGGCACCCTGTCCAGGGTGTACCCCGCCTTATGCCCGATGCTCCCTGGGATAGGCTCCAGGTTCCCCCGTGACCCTGAAAAGGAGTAAGCGGTTGAGGATGGATGGATGGATGGACTTCACCAGAAGGTCGTGAATTCAAATCCTACAACTTCCAAACTGACACTGCTATGCCCTTAACTCTCAGCTGCTCAAATGTATGCAAATGTAATGGAATATGGTAGCATAGTTCAATCAAGGGGAAATGATGAAGATGGATCAATGAGGGTACATTGTAAGTGTGCACGTGTTTTAAAAATCATCCTCCAGACAAACTCTAAACATTTTATATTTTTGGATTATGCTGCTGTTGATTTTTGCCCCTGTTTAAGTCACGTGCTAACATAGGGCTATAGAAGAGCTTTTATTTTGAACTCTACCGGAAACGGTTCCTGTTTACATCACAGACCGGAAGATCTGCGGTGCAACATGGCGTCCAGCGGTGGGGTAAGAATGATTTTGGGTTTAAAAGTGTAAATTCAATTATTATTTGATTTAGAATCGTGGTCACAGTGTAATGTTGTTTCTGTTGCTAAATTAAAATATGTGTTTGAATAGCATGTAAAATACCAAGTTCAGCTATTAATCCAACACAACACACATTGCTAACGTTAATCTGTCTGTCAGTGGGTTGTTTTTGTGAAAGTTTTGAATAATCCACTCGCTATATCCTCCTCCTTTTAATAGGGTTCTGAATCACAGGTTTTTTGATTAATGTCAATGTAGTAGACAGTTTGTTCATATTTAGTTTACACTCAATGCACACTCAATGTTCGGAATGCAGGCGCGTCACGAACACGTCCATCAAATACCGTGTATACAAGGGACTTATTTATTCATTCATTGCCTTCACATTGTGCTACATAGATGGAGTGTATATATAAAATGTTTTAAAAGGGTCTAAACTGGTTAAACCATGTCGGTTGTTGATTACAGTAGCAGGTACTATAGCACCATGAGTGATATAGACTAGCCCTCGACCCTACATTACATTTACAAGCGACTTACAAATGAGACACACTCACACACCAATGGGAGCAGAGCTGCATGCAAGGTGCTAGCTTGCCATCGGGGACAACTTAGGGTTCAGTGTCTTGCCCAAGGACACTTCAGCATGGGATCACCCGGGCCGGGATTCGAACCACCAACCCTACGATTAGTGGATCAGTGGACAACCCGCTCTACCAACTGAGCCACAACAGCCCTACACTCTACACTCAAGTGACAGTATAGAGCTGAGAATATTTAATGTGTGGGCCTTAAATATATAGTATAATGTTTATCCATGATGAAGCACACCAGTCTTGAGGTCATGAGTTAAAATCTCAGCACTGCCAAGCTGTCACTACTAGGCCCTTGAGCAAGGTCCTTAACTCGTAACTGTTCAGTAGTATAAATGTACGTTGCTCTGGATAAGGTGTCTGCCAGATGCTATAAATTTAATGTGACCAATTTAATGACCTTGGGACGAAAGACAGCTGACAATGATGGACATTCTGACTTGTGAGAATTTTTATTAAAATCGCAAATACTGACTGCTACTGTGACACTTGTCTAATAGCCAACAATAGGGTGACCGCATGGGATGATGTGAAACATGAAATGAATATTTGGTTTTTGCAAGTAACTATTTAAAATACTTAATTCTTATTCAAATTAATAACATTACCAGCTTGCACACCTAGCCCCTCAAACAGTTTCAAAACTAATCGGCAGAAAAAATTGTAGTAGTCTTTTACCCAGCTGCAAACAACTCCAATATCCTCTTCCATGTTTTTACATGTTCTCTCTAAACACTGCTATTAAACTGATAACTTGAGAGTGAAACTAGCCAATTGTGGGTATCCTATGTAAAAGTCTAAACTGAAAAGAAAATATTTTTCATGTCTTTTTAATAGGCAAAGAATGATTTTCGGCGCAAGTGGGACAAAGATGAGTATGAACAACTGGCTCAGAAGCGAATCACTGAGGAAAGAGAGAAAAAAGATGGTGAGTGTAATAATACAACGTATACATAAATAAATGGTAAATGGTGCACTTATATAGCGCTTTTATCCAAAGTGCCACTGGGTCTCATTCAGCCATTCACACACACTCGCACACCAATGGTAGCAGAGCGCCATCGGGAGCAGGAGTCATGCAGGATGGGAATTGAACCGACAGCCCGCTCTACCACCTGAGCCACATCCGCCACAATCTCCTAATGTAAACTTGCATATTAATTTGTGTAGTGTATTACGGCATCATCAAGTGTTGACTGGAAAAACTCCATTACTTACAGTAAGACATTGGCAGGCCTCGATTCAGATTTTCTGATTTCAGTGATAGTCATGACAGTAATAAGGTAGCCACTGTGTGTATATTTAATTTAACCATTCTTTCCTCACTTCCCTTCTCTAGGCAAACCTGTGCCCCCAGTCAAACGAGAGCTCCTCCGGCACAGAGATTACAAGGTGGATTTGGAGTCTAAGCTTGGAAAGACCATCGTCATCACTAAGACCACACCACAGGCTGAGATGGGCGGGTGGGTCATTGATGCACATCTGCTTTCCAGATTTCTGCAGCATGAATACATGTGCTTTTTCAGATCATCACACTGGTGTACCTCGCATAACAATTGTTATGAACCGTATTTTATGGTTCGGTTGATTTTAAAGCGAACATGTCAATCTGGGATCTCCACACTCAAAAGCTAACCATTTTAGTTTAGTCATTTAGTCCTTTGCTTACAACAATCATCCATGAAATTAAAACTACAGACATGTTATGTGAATAATATTGATTATCTCCTTACAATGGTACCTGTTAAGGGATGGCATATATATTCAGCAGCAAGTGAACAGCCAGGTCTTGAAGTTGATGAGTTGGAAAAAGTAAAAATGGGCAAGTGTAAGGATCTGAGCAACTTTGACACACATTGATGCAGACCAAGTACCCCCTTTTATGGCAATGGTATTCGCTAAGAGCAATGGCCTCTTTTAGCCGGATAATGTGTCCTGCCACACTGCAAAAACTGTGGTTTGAGGAACATGATATAGAGTTCCAGGTGTTGATTTGGCCTCCAAATTCCCCAGATCTCAATCAGTTTGAGCGTCTGTGGGATGTGCTGGACAAACAAGTCTGATCCACGGAGGTCCCACCTCGCCAGCTACAGGACTTGAAGGATCTGCTGCTAACAACTTGGTGCTAGATACCACTGCACACCTTCAGTGGTCTTGTGGACTCCATGCCTCGACGGATCAGAGCTGTTTTGGAGGCACAAGGGGGCCCTACACAATATTAGGCTGATTATGGCCTATTTATGGCTGATTAGTATGTTATCATAAATTAAGAATAGCTTGTGCAAATATCCTACATTTATATAGTAGCATATACTGTGTAGCAACGTTGAGAATGGCGAAATATACTCAGGAAAAAAAAGAAACGTCCCTTTATTTTAAATATTATTTTATAAAATCCAAATAACCTTTACAGATCTTTATTGGAAAGGGTTTGAACAAGGTTTTTAATGCTTGTTCAATAAACCATAAATAATTATTGCACCTGCACCCGTGGAACAGTCCTTAAGACACTAACAGTTACAGGCAGTAGGCAATTATGGTCACCATTACAATAATTTAGGACACTAAAGAGACCTTCCTACTGACTCTGAAAAACACCAGAAGAAAGATGCCTAGGATTCCTGCTCACCTGCTTAACATGCCAAAGGCCCACTGCCGGGAGGCATGAGGACTGCAGACGTGGAAAGAGCAATAAACTGCAATGTCTGTAATGTTAATGTTGCTCAAGAAAAGGAAGTTTGGGGTTCCTTGCTGGAGCTGCTACCCCCGCGACCCGATTACGGATAAGCGGTTGAGGATGGATGGATGGATGGATCTGTAATGTAAGTTGCCTAAGACAGTGCTACAGGGAGACAGGAAGGACAGCTGATTGTCATTGCGGTGGAAAATTACATGTAACCCTGTGTCCCCCCCAGACATGATCGAGTACATGCAAATGCCTTGGTGGAAGAGTGGAGGAACATCACACAGCAAGAATTGACCGATCTGGTGCAGTCCATAAGGATGAGATGCACTGTAGTACTTAAAGCAGCTAGACACGAGATACTGACTGCTACTTTTAATATTGACACATCAAATAGTCACTTTATTCAGGGACTCATTATTCCATTTCTGTTTGTCAAATGCCTGTGAAACTTGTTCAGTTTATGTCTCAGTTGTTGAATGTTTGTTTTTATGTTAATACAAATATTTACACACATTAAGAAATTTGCTGGATATAAAAGCAGTTGAATGTGCGAGGACATTTCTTTTTTTGCTGAGTATATGTGCATGTGAGAAGAAAGCTTTGCATGGCATGTATGCATGTTTTAATATGGAGATTAAATTTATTCATGTCACGAAGTGCTGAAAAAAATCAACATGTCAGTGTGTTTAAAATAAACTCTATACTGCAAGAAAACCTCATCACTGGTGCTAGTTTTGAGAACTGTATTGTGGTCCAATGTGGCTATGTGGTTTTCACATTACTTCAGCATGTAGATGCATTGCAAGGTTCATTTGACCTTATTCACATGCTGTCTGCTTGTTACCAGATTACACCAAGGTGGCTATTAATACTATGTGTGAATGTCTACTCTCTTATGTTTCGAAAGTAGTGATGTATTTTTTTTTTTACCCCCATTCAGGTACTATTGCAATGTTTGTGATTGTGTTGTGAAAGACTCAATCAACTTTTTGGATCACATCAATGGCAAGAAACGTGAGTATTCCATTTTATTGGATTATTTGCTTTTTCACCAAATGCAATGTACAACACATTGTAATTCACTTCTTTCCTCTTGAACAGATCAGAGGAACCTGGGAATGTCGATGCGAGTGGAACGCTCGTCGTTGGACCAAGTTAAAAAACGTTTTGAGATTAACAAAAAGAAGCTGGAGGAAAAACAGAAGGAGTATGATTTCGAGGAGCGAATGAAGGAATTGCGGGAAGAGGTTGGTTATGGGATTAAAGGCAGTGGTTAAGTGGTACATCGGACTACTGATCAGACGGTCGTGAGTTCAAATCCCAGCATGTCCAAGCTGTCAATTGAGCAAGGCATTTAACCCTTAATTGCTCAGTTACAAATAAGATAAATGAAAGTTGATAAGGGTGTTTGCCGAATGCTATAAAAGTAAACGGAATTAAGCTTATTTTCTTATTGTTGGCTTGTGGGTTAAGTTTTAGAAGGAAATATGCAGAGCTTACAATCAAGTCATATTTGTAGACATGGTGATTTTTGTAATAGTAAGGACTAGATTGTCAAGTAAATCACATAAGATCTAAGAATACAATTTTACAGTATTTGCCAGACGGCGTTATCCGCAGCAACATTTTGAACTGTTTTATACACTTTGGTGATTCATTATTTAATCAACCAATCATGTGTCAACATCGCAATGCATAAAATTAGGTAATGTTCACATCAGACATCAGAATGGGGAAAGGAAACGGTCCTAAAAAAACATCTGGTCTTTTTCCAATCTTGAGATGTTCAGTTTTGGTGATCCTGTGCCCACTATAGCTTCAGATTCCTGTTCTTGGCTGACGGGAGTGAAACTCAATGTGGTCTTCCGCTGTTGTAACTTCATGGGTTGAGCATGAGATGCTTTTCTTCTCACCACTTCTGGAAAGCATTGTTATTTAAGTTACTGTAGCTTTCCTGTCAGCACGAATCAGTCTGGCCATTCTCCTTTGATCTCTCTTATCAACAAGGCATTTCAGTTCCAATTTTTCGCCCATTCTGATGTTTGATGTGAGTTTTAACTGAAGCTTGTGCTTCAGTGCTCATTTAAGTGTGTAGTGAAGAGATCGGTCTTCACTGCCTATTCATTATGATGCAGTGTGCATTGTTTGATATATAGCCCTTTAAAAATAATAAATTACTGGCTTGCCATGTCCAGATTGTTGTTAGGGACAGAATAAAAAAAAAAAAACACAGTTTTGCAAAGTGATTAACTGTATTTAAATAAACAAAACAGTTACTTTGAACCACGTTGACTAATTTGGGAACGAACGTAATAATTCTTCCCTCTTAAAGTAATCCTCTCTCTTAAAGGGCAAGTCAAGTCAAGTGGGTTTGTCATTCCTCTATATAGCTTGTATACGTGGAAAGAAATGGCGTTTCTTCAGGACCATGGTGCAACACGGAATAGTATGCAAGACTACATAAAGTGCAAATACACAACAATGTGATATGAGTGCAAAACAATAAATATATAGAACAAAAAATAATAAATATACGGGACAATAGATACACAGAACATGGACTGTAAGCTATTGTGTACTTGTAATATTATAATTATAAAGATTTAAAGCCTAATCTGATCAAGCACTGTTAACTGAAGAATTAATGATCGTCTAATATAAAATGTTTCACATACGTATGCTGGGGAAAACATTAGTGTTTCTTTAATTTCTAGATGAAAGCTCATGTCTACTTACTATGTTTGAAAGTTGTTTATTGTCCACTAACGATTATATGAACTGATTATTTTAATGATCTTGAGAGTGTAATTCTGTGCAAAATATATGTTGTATTTATTTTTAAATGTAATTATTTCCCACCTTTACTTTGTGTGTGTTTTCAGGAGGAAAAAGCAAAAGCATATAAAAAGGAGAAGCTAAAAGAAAAGAAAAGAAAGGCAGAGGAAGACCTTAATTTTGAAGATGATGATGAAATGGCTGCTGTAATGGGATTCTCAGGGTTTGGTTCCTCCAAAAAGGGCCACTGAATACAAATGTGTCATGTTTTCCAATGCTGAGGCCTCACCACTCTGTCCAACTGGAGGACTGGTTAGATTTTGTCAACTGCACCGAATGCTATGAGAAAATACAAAGCCGACAAAGAATCCAATCCACTTCATTTGCTACCATTCGTTATTTGACATCTTAATACTTGTGTAAATCTCATGAGCTGTTATTCCTTTTACTTGTTCAGTCTCTTCTGTAGATTTTGAGTGACAGAGTAAACTAAAGCAAATATGGCATTACTGAAGACCCAATGGATATTTTTGCTGACATGACGTAATCATGTGTAGGTGCTAAAGGATTTTTTCAAAAAGGCCAGCATAGATTTAAAAACAGGATTTTGTTTTGTGTATGCTATTTTTGGTCCTCTTATTAAATTTAAATGTGCATTTGCTGATAAATTGTTTCATTTAACGTTAAAAACCTTTTACTCTTTTTATTTGAATAAATATTTACATGATTTGAATCGGATTGGTTTATTTTCAGTGAGAACCATGTTCAAAATCAGCTCACATGCACTAAGAATATAAATTCACAGATTTTAATGCAGTGGTCATGGAGGTGTAGAAAAATCTTTATAAAAGTAAACCATATCAGATCTAGATGTAATTTTTCTCCACTAAAATAGCACCTGTAATTAGATCTGATGTATATAACTTATGCTATAATTTATTATCCCCTTATATTTGGTAATGAAATGTGGCACTTTCATTACAAACTTAGATTTACATTAGTGTGAAGATTAGTGCTTCTTTTTGTAGTTATTTTTTTTAGTTCATACAAAAGTTAAAGTCAAAATTAACTTAAAGTACATCTGGGAACATGTAATGTTTACATTTCTGTGCGACTCAAACACTTCAAATGTGTTACAGTAGTTCTGTAAGCAAATGAGTTTTTTTTAAATCTGGGAACTAAATTTAGATTAAACAAAATAGATTAAACAAAAACTCCATAGATGATGATTTCCATAAGGTGCCATTTAGCACTTATAATTAAAAGTTTTTAGAATTAGCAACAACACAAACTGTGATTAACTAACATTTGCCTTGATTAGAACATTAGGACATGAGAACATTAGGGGCACAATCTAATGATTTACTTAAAAATTTATTTTATTAATACCAATAAGCCATAAACTAAAAACCACTGACATGTGACTTGAATAACGTTGATTATCTAGTTACAATGGCACCCGTTTTGGGGTGGGATATATTTGACAGCAAGTGAACAGTCAGTACTTCAAGCTGATGTGTTAGAAGCATGAAAACAAGGTCAAGCGTAAAGATCTGAGAGACTTTGACAAGGGCCAAATTGTGATAGCTAGACAACTGGGTCAGAACAGCTTCAAAACAGCAGATGTTCTGGGGTGTTTAGAAGCTGTAAACCCATTTAGCATTAGACACATGCAGTGGTTAGTACCTACCAAAAGTGATCCAAGGGAGGACAACCAGCGACAGGGTCATGGACACCCACGTCTCACTGGTGCATGCAAGGCTGATCCCACAGAAGAACTATTGTGGCTCAGATTGCTGAAAAAGTTCATGCTGGTTATAATAGAAAGGTCAGAACACAATGCATCACAGCTTGCACTGTATGGGGCTGCATAGCCACAGATCGGTATAGGTGCCCATGCTGACCCCTGTCCAGTGCCGAAAGCACCTACAATGGACACATGAGCATCAGAACTGGACCCTGGAGCGATTGAATAAGGTGGCCTGATCTGATGAATCCTGTTTTCTTTTACATCATGTGGACATACAGCTTACCTGGGGAAGAAATGGGACCAGGATGCAATATGGGAAGAAGCTGGTGGAGGAAGTGTGATGCTCTGCGCAACATTCTGCTGGGAAACTCTGGGTCTTGGCATTCATTATCATGCTTCCTCTTCAACATAAGTTCCAAATAGTCCTTAGGGATAAATGTGTTCAGGTAACAGTGTTAAGTAATGTAGGAGCTGAAATGTACAGTTTTCAGAACCTATAACAGATGACTCACTCATAGAAAATGATGTTTCAAGCATGAGATGTTAAATGGTTTCACAGATTAATGCCGAAAATAAGGTTTTTAAGTATTGTAATGATATTACAAGGTAAACTATATATAGTATGATGGCGCAGGCAACATTTATTTTTTACATACATATTTACCAATACATTAACACATTTACCTTATTTTCCTCCATAATATGACCAACTAAACAGTTGTCTCCAAGAACCATGTTGGGAAAAGGAATTTCTCACAGTTTTGTTGCAGTTCTCTTGTTTGTCTTATATTTAAAAAGCAGCACATACCTCAGGAGAGCTAAATTTTAATTACTGATTAATTCAACTGATTTAAATTTAAATTAAGCATGCTTGAGATAGATGGGTTGTGGATGAGAGGCCAAAAGACTAGTCATCTGTCGCTTGTGGAAGAGTCGACTCTTTTAGGTAAGGAGCCGGCTCCCATATACTGTACGAGCCGTTTTGTAGACGTGTGCAATATCGTAACTTCTGTTGGTTTAATTATGGGTTGTTGTTGTTGTTTTTTTTTTTCTTTGAAAATTCAATTCAAACGAATGCTGTTTGTTCCGGTTTAGGGGGAAATTGCCAGTAGCCGTTAGCTGAAAGAGTCGGATCTGAATAGTCAGGTGAGCCAAATGATCTGGCTCTCTGAAAAGAGCCGGAATTTTGTAAACCCAGACTCAGCGACAAGTTAGAGGGTGGATTACATGTCCATGAAGAAACTAAAAACCATTATACCAATCGTTTCAAACTGTCACTATACTTTTTTTCTTACCACTCACATTTAAAATGAATTAACTACTCATTTTACCTAAACGGTTTTGATACATAGCTCCTGTGTCACCACTTGGGGGCGCTTTTGTGAACCAAAAAGTGAACAATGTTTTTAGTGAAGATTTCAGTTTTAGTTCATATTTCAGTCGCTACTTATACAACAGTCAAATCAGTAGTCATGGAGAGTATAAAGTACAGTAACTAACTCAGAAAAGACAAGACAAGTGAATGAAAACAGGACTATGAAATAAAAGAATCTCCTCAGTTTGAATGCACTATTAATAGCTCTGTGGTGGTGTTTTTTTTTCTTTTCTTCAGACTGTACTGTTTGGGTTAGCTGGGGTTAGATGCTTAAAACTAATATAATGGCTCGTTACTAACATGCAGTCAATGAAAAGCATCCAGTAGTGTGTAATATTTGGATGTATTTAGAAGGTAGGGCAGAACTGAAATCCAGATGTGGTCATTTTTGTGTATTTAGAATAGGAAAAGACTATTGAGGTTGATCCTGGTAAATTAATCCAGGAATAGTGCAAACCTGTGCCTGAGAAGCAGGGTGGGCAAGTATGGGCTAGCTAGGCTAAACCCCCTCCGGTCTTTCAAATATTAAAAAAAATATTATTATTATAAATCAGTATAATGTTTCATTTTAGGCGTCCACATCAGATTATTTTCCCTCAACAAATGTCTTACAGCAGACCCAGATAGCAAGATGACATTGATTCAATGTTGAAACTCCATCAAAATCATCATTTCGGTTGAGGCTGAATATTCAGTGTTAAAGAATATTGAATCAATGTTGCTAATTCATTGCTATTCTGTGTTAGTGAGGTAGTGAGCTGGTGAGGCTGTAAACACATTTAATATTAGACACATTTAAGACATATTTAAAATTAGAAAACAGAATTTTAGCTGTCAGGATACACTTGTTGCTGTCATGTGTATAACAAAGAATTGACTTTTCTAGTCTAATTCTGTTTTTAGGTTGTCAGGTTGTTATCTGGCACTGAGAAATTTGATCAACAGACCGTTACAGTCGTATGATTATCTGTCTGACTTTGATTTAACATTATCTCCAGTGTTACTTCATATAGACCCACTTACACCCAGTATATACTCTGCAACCATTTCAGTTGCCAGGAAGTGGAAAAAAAAACCTAATGTGTAGCGAGTAATATAGAGTTGAAACTTATGAGGATAAACAAACAGCAGATGTTATCACTGGGAATAAATCTAGGGGATGTTAAACTATATTACACATAAAGTTCACCAGTTTCCATTAACAAACTAAAGATACAGGGGTAAAAAGATTTTCAAGGTGTGGGTGTAAACTATGATTGGTATACAAAAGGCTTTGTTCATCAATTGCAATAGTTATTAAATATATTTTATTTTAGCAATGTTAGAAAGAGTATGGTTTGAATTGAATTTTCATAATCAAATAAGATCATTCATACAACCAGATATAGCATTACAAATCATGTTTCAATATAAACTGAAGAAATATGGATGTTTTAAGTACACAGTGTGAAAGTTAGCCTAATGTTAGCCATTTTGACTGAGAGCTTGGCTAGCTTACACACAATAAGTGTAAATCAAATAAAACTGTACATTTGTTAATGTAGTATAATGTCTGAATTGAAATACAGTTTTGTGAAATTCTTTCCTAAATTGTAACTGTAAAACTGTGATTGACATTGATCATATATTGTGATAATTGACATTGATCATCATTGTACTATAACATATATGTGACAAATACAGGCTTCTTCTTGTGATTTGCCTTGCAAAGAGAATCCAATAGCACTTTGGAACAAAGAAATATAATGCACCATGTTTTTGGTTTGTAGCACCACTTGTGCCAGTGATTATTGATTTCATTCATATTCACCTTATGTAATGGTATACCATATTCACATTTATGTAATGAAATGAATCAATGTTTCACAATGAAATGTAATGTTTTGCTGTATTAAATAAATTAATGTTCCACACACATTTAACAATGATTACAACAGAACACATTCCAGTTAAAGTATGAATAAGGAGCTTTCGAAATCTAAACCAAGATAATGAAACCTCCAAAACTGCCCCCCCACCCCCAAGAAACATAATTTACCATATATGTACAACTGTCTTCCTGTTATATCTGCTTGCAACTGTCTTTATTTAATTTATGTATACTTGTGAAGAAACGACTGTATTCACAGGTTTAAGGCTGAACAGTAAAAATAGATTTCTGAGTGAAACAGTGTGGGCAAGGAAGTTAACAGAAACATGTTAATTTCTTTCTCGCTAAAGGACTTGTACTTCCCCTATTTGTTACCAATGTGATCAACAGGAAACCTACAGGGAAGTTCTGTTATTCTTTCTTTTCTTGGTGTGTTCAGTCAAATCTTGGGTCTTGCTGGTTTTGAAGATTTATACATGTACTATGGAGTAATTTGGTCAATTTTTCTAAATGATTTGACTTTTCAAGCTTGCTGGTTTTTGTCTTCTTGCCATCTTCACAAGTTTTTTGCTAACTTTTTTTTCTCTCGTTTCTCACCACACTTCTTGCTGGTAGATTGTCTCAAGCTTTTCACAGTTTTTATCTGTAGACTGACAAATGGATGTTGAAACAGCTGTCATGTATCTTGTGTGATATGAAGTTACAGTTGAAGGAAAGGCTGTTGTTTTAGGAACCTAGTTCTTTCTTTCTTTTTTTTTATTCTGAAGAGTGGTAAACTTGAAATCATGAGTTTTGATAGCATTCCTTCTAAATCAGAGGTCATGGGTTGGGATCCACCTCACTTAGCTGACTTTTTAAGAAGGGTAAGTTTTATTTCTGCACCTGCAGAAGCCATAATTATTACTTCAAATGCAATTTTTATGATTTGTATGAACCTGAAGTTAATTTTCTAGGGGCAACACTCATCAACACACACCATTATACTCATCAACATACACCATTTTAAAAATCTGTATCCAGATAAAAATCACTTTATGTAGAACATCAGGAAATATTAACATGGTAAATATGGTCCGATTACAACACTGATTTTGTGCCACTATATCTCATTTGTCTGATTTGTTCACATTCTTATTAACTTCCAAATGAGCGAGAACTTTTATTCTTTGTTAACAGCGAGATCTGGCTGGCTGTGACAAAGTCGTTATGAAAAGTGAAATAACCGGGCACAGATTTCTGGTGAGTATACATTCCGGGGAAACTTTCTCTTCCCTCCCTAATAACAGTTAGGGTACCTGCACAGGCTAAATATATTAATATAATTTATACAACAGTTGTTTTGAATTGTCAGTTCAGATAGATAGTTCTTGTTCTTATACATATTCATATGTATAGTTACAGCTAATGCTCCAATAAATCTAAACCTAATAATTAAAAAACGGAATGTTGTTATTTAACCAATCGAAATGCACTGTATATTCAGTAGTATTGTAAAGCTTTAAGATGTTTATGTAACATTTATGGAAGGAGTCTCCAGTGTTAGTGCTTTGTAACAGTCAGAATTTGAGTTGTTCTTTTAAGTTTTCCCCACTGGAAAGTCTTCAGGACAGAGGACAATGCATTTTGTGATTTCTTGGTAACATGAAAAGCTGCGTTTTCCGTTTTGTTTTGTTTTGTGTTACGAACTTCTAGGGAGAGAAAAAATACAAGTTGGAGAGGTAACGACTGTTTATAGCTGAAAGTGATTAGAGGAAGTAACTTGTTTTTCAGACATTCCACAACATTTGATTTAAACTTTAATAGTTAAAATGTTGTTGTCGTAGGTCATTAATCCATAAATAAAAATTGTAATTGTTGGTAAATTGCTGCGGTATAACAGGAATAAAACGTTTGAGACTTGCTGTTACAGACTTTGGTGTTGTAACAATAATTGTCAGACACCACCAGATCATTGATTATTTTCTTAACAGTATGCCCCATCATGTTTTATTCCTTATGTATTGAAAGCTGAAATGCTTTTTTTTGTTAGATCGAAAGAATGTAGAGATGTTCACAATTATAACAATGTATAGATTTAAACATTATTAAAGCTTATCAATATTGGTCCATTTTTCTCCTAAGTAAGGAGGAGCTACAAAACAAGTTCAAGAAATGTAATCATTTTTCTCTTCTTGTGTAGTGTATGAACCAATGTCCCCTTCATACTGGAGTGTTAGTCATTGTGTCTTGGTTGTTGTTAAAGGAAGTGACATTATTAGAAGTGGTAACTGCTACTAATGTGGAAAGATTCATATACGTTGTATCGTTTGGTTAGGTCAAGGCAAGAAAATATATGCGCACTATAAGGCGCATACGGTTGTTACGCCAAATAAAGGCGCACAACATTTTTACAGATTTTGGAACTCAGTCCACACATAAGGTGCACCTTTATTATTAGGCGCACGGCCGATTTTTGAGAAAATTTAAGGCTTTTGGGTGCGCCTTATAGTACGGAAAATACGGTACAGATGGATAACAAATTAAAGTAAAAAAAAAAAAAATCCCTGAATAGGTGATTTTAGACAGGAGTACTACATGATACAATTAAGCAATTAATATTGTACCATCCTTCATCTTTCATTTATAAAACGCTTTGCAGGGTAGATTAACCTCAGATTTGCTCAAGATGTCAAGAGGAAAATATCGAAGTAGCATTGAAAAAGGGATCAATATTGGGCACAAATGCAGGCGTTTCAGTCACAGTTGACTAAAAACATTCTCAGTTGGCTGTGTTTCAATAGGAACAACGAACATTTAGATCTGTGGGAAAGCCATCAGTACGTAGGGCAAGAAATTCACATTTAATGACCGTAGTGCAATATATTAGGAAAAACAGAACTATCCTTCAGGTGACTGAGAATTTCAGAGCTGTAAGTGATTATACTGTCCCTAGATCTCAGCCCTATTGAACACCTATTGGAGATTTTAGAGCAACATTCTAGACTGTTCTTTCCACCATCTTTCTCAAATCACCAAATGAGGGTCGATTTGGTGAGACGAATGGAGCTCTATCCCTCCAGTACAGTTCCAGTTACAGGCTATTTGGGTGTCTCACAGTGGCCCAACACCTTATTAAAACACTTTATTTAGATTTTTCCTTTAATATTATCTTCATCTGTACAGTATATTATAATACTGCATAAATACGTCTATTAGAGATATAACAGAATGCAAATACATTCGGATTGAACGGATGTCATGTCCTAAAGGAATAGGAATACAATTATGAATGGGCTATTCATTTTTTGGGTTGTTTTTAAGAAATTTTGGCAAAAATGTTCAGCTGGGTGAGGCTAGACCTCATCAGAAAAAAATAATAACCCCAGCTGGAGATTTTTGTTTTCATGCAGGCACAAGCGAGCAGTTACATATGAAACAAAAGTGTTAACATGGCAGCACTGTGTGACACATTTACAGCATCCTTAGTAGCTGCCTGGTCAGGGTCATGGTGGTTTGAATAAGCCACTAGTTTGTTTATATTTTGGAACCAACTAAATTTGTTAGAAAATATCATGCAGGTACAAATAAAAATAGTATCTGAGCAAGTAGGATTAAAATTGGGTTTAAATCCAAATATGAATATGAATAAAAATGTTTGAAGTGGTAAACAGGTGCAGATGCAGATACATTTCGTTACACCCCTCTCTACATCTATATCTATATATAACTATATCTAGATTTGTATATAACACTGCCAAAAAATAGGAAATAGATTGAGCATGTTAAACCCCAAATAACCAGTAGAATAGAGATCTGTAGATGAGACAGTAGATTCAAATAAATGCTTCCTCGTTGTTGTTTTTTTTTTCAGTACATCTATTAAAGAAAAAAAAACTACAGCAATTTAAATTGAATTAAAATCTTACATATTGCTAAAACATACTAAATGTGTGTTTGAGAGGTAAAATATTTTTCTGTTCTTGCTTAACTCATTATTTAGTTGTTATTTTTTAGCATCCTCATTATCTTTATATATCTGCATGACTTACAAAGTAACAAAGCATTATTTTGTGATTAACCTTTAAGATATCTTGTTTGTGTTTAGAATATGTCAGATAACGATCTTCAAAAGTTCCCCAAAATTCATGCTCCGTGAGTATTACCTGTTCCTTTTTACCTGCCTGTTGAGTCTGATTTTAATACTATTGTTTGTTGTGCTTGCTGTACTTTAAAAGGTTATTGAAGTCTTCAAATCCTACACAGCAGTTGTAAAACGTCAGAAAAGTCAGGCCAATGCATTACTGGTGACCTGATGAACTCTCAAGAGTCCATATCTTTCATGTTGCTTTGAAAGGAATTAGTTATGGTTCATTGGTTACTGTTATTCTTCTTGAAATTTGAGAAATGTTTCTTGTTGCTTTTACCTTTACCTGTAACTGCATGTCAATTTGTAGTTTTACTGCCTAGTCATTTTGTTGCTGGGCCATCTTCATAAATCTAAATTCATTTCTCTGTCCTCCGTCCTGCCGCATGCACTGACAATAAGGAAGCTTTGCTCTACAGTGATAGTGCAACAAACGCAGATGTGGCAGGAACCATTGAAGGGCAGAGTCATATGTTATTCAGTGTTTGTTTCACAGATATGAAAATGCCCAATGTGCACATTTTCAAGGAACAGAAAACTAGCACAGAGTATCCAAGTGCAATCAAAAGTTTTGAATAAAGGATAATGTTGTTGAATATGACATTGGGAATGAAGCTGATATATAGAGCATTATAAAAGCAAACAGAGGAAAGGGGAACTGTTTCACTTACCACATCCTGTCAAAGATAAGCTTTGTGCGCCCACCCCTTACACCCGTTGCTAGACTAGCATGAAATGTGATGTGCTTTTAGTGAACTCTGATGTATGTTACTGCTAAAAGGCCGGTTGGTTATATTCATTATTGTTATTATCTATGTTGTCAATCAATAAACATACAATCTAAAATATAGGCTACTACAGAGACATAAGCTGAATGTTAATTTATGTTATTGTCAATTACTGGTGAATAAAAATATGTTGTGCACTTTGTGTTTACACACTTATCTAGACTCATCTCCAAGATCTCCCGGGAAATCAACAAAAAAGAGGAGAAGAGAGGATTTTTCCAATTAAGGCGAGCAGTACAACATATACATAATGCATATATGTTGAGTTATAGCTTTGTAAAGTTTTGATAATTTTTTTTATCTTTCTTTTTTTAGATCCACCGCACCCAAGTACCAAGAAGCAGGTATAGATGATAATGCATCAGATATTCGGTGTTAATAGACCCATTTTAGCATTTTGAGAGCTAGAGAACATACAAGGAACTGTTCGTTTGAACTGATCCTACATTGTGCTTTCACAACACATTCATAAGCATTGCATGTATCTTCTTGAAAGCAATATTGAAGTATTTATGAAGGAATAAATACTTCAATACTTCAATATGTCCAAGCTAATAATGCAATGTTAGAGGTTTTATGTAGTATGTGACTTTGCATGAAAGAAGACTTTGCATGAAAGAAAGCCAGGAGATTAATAGTGTGAGATTTTTTAAACCTGTTTTTTATGTTTTTATGAACATTCATGAGACCTTTGCTATGTAAGGAACAAAACACTTCGGTGCATGCTGTTATAGGAAATAATCAACATGTCATTAGAGTTTTATTGAATTTTTTATAGTTACATTTACTGTGTTGGACTGTCTATGAAACAACTTAGTTCCTGTTGTCAGTTATGTTATAGCATCAAAAAACAGTCATTTCCTCACCACCATTTTCTCACTTGTGAAGTTAATATATCAAAAAATGCCCTTTGTCCTGTTTGAGATAATGGAATTTTGTTTTCCATGTGCTGTAAGCCATAATCATCAAGATTAAAACAAAAGAAGGCTTGAAATATTCATCTTTATATGAAATTAATATGTGAAAGTTCCACTTTTTTAATTAAATTATGGGAAAAAAATGAACTTTTCCACGATATTACATTTTTTTAGATGCACATGTGTCTGGGTGTGTGTGTATAGAGAGAGAGAGAGAGAGAGAGAGAGAGAGAGAGACGTATGTATGTATTCAACAGTACCAAACAGTTTCCCAATATGTACAGTACAATACTCTTTTATTTGTTTTATTTTCTCTCAAATCAGTCACATACTACACAAAAACCTAAGTAAGTTCTCCAGTATTCCTTTATAGAATATTCATGCAATGTTTATGAAGATGTTATAAAGTCCTTATGTAGGTCTCCTTCAAATACGGAGTTACTGAAATTCTTGTCTAACTCACATTTAAAAATACAAGAAAGTGAATTGAAAAGACTATTACATTGGATTTTTTAACATTTATTTTGGTATAGGAAACAATCAGGCTGTTTGGGTACTTTGACCATAATTATGCACAATAGAAGTTGGAAATAGGTGGAAATAACTTGAGCAAATGTACTTTGTTACTATACTTAAGTATTTGGCTTATTTATACTTTACCTGAGTGTAATTGAATCTGAATATACAATCCTTATATATCTAGTGAAAAACTTACTTTTTATGCCTTAGATTTTTATTTAGACAATCAAAGTACTCTACAAGTAATGAAGGTCTTGTTGTCTTGTGGCTGGATGAGATACAACCATATGGACTCCAGTCATTTAGCATCCAGTCATTTCAGTTTATCATCCAGTCAAGTTCATCAATGTAGAAGAAATTTTAGAAACGTTCCTTACCCACAGTGACCTTCTCATGCATTTATGTAGTTAGTGCTATTATACACTAGTTCCACTGCCCTCCACTAATATTGGCACCCTTGGTAAATATGAGCAAAGAAGGCTGTGAAAATGGCCTTTATTGATTAACCTTGTGATCTTTTGTTCGAATAATTCACAAAAATATTCTGCACTCATGGATATCAAAAAAATTGCGAACACAACACAGATGTATACAAAAAAATATCTTTGTTAAATATAGGTGTGCAACAATTATTGGCACCCTTTTTTGTCAGTACTACAATACAGTGCAATCTCACTTTGCCAAGATAACAGCTCTGAGTTTTCTCCTATAATGCCTGATGAGGTTGGAGAATACATGGCAAGGGATCTGAGACCGTTCCTCCATACAGAATCTCTCCAGATCCTTCAAATTTTGAGGTCCACGCTAGTGGACTCTTCTCTTCAGTTCAGTCCACAGGTTTTCTATGGGTTTCAAGTCAGTAGATGGGATAGATATAGCAGGACCTTGTTTTGTGGTCAGTAAACCATTTTTGTGTTGATTTGTATGTATGTTTTGGATCATTGTCCTGCTGGAAGAACCCACACACAGCCCATTTAAAACTTTCTGGCAGAGGCAGTCAGGTTTTCATTTAATATCTGTTGATTTTTAATAGAGTCCATGATGCCATGTAGCCTAACAAAATGTCCAGGTCCCCTGGTAGAAAAACAGCCCCAAAACATTAAAGAGCCACCACCATATTTAGCCATGGACATCAGGTACTTTTCCATATGGCTACTCTCTTCCAAACCACCTCTGGTGTTTATTGCCAAAAAGCTCTATTTTGGTTTCATCTGACCATAGAACCCAATCCCATTTGAAGTTCCAGTAGTGTCTGGCAAACTGAAGACACATGAGTTTGTTTTTGGAAGAGAGTAGAGGCTTTTTTCTTTAAACCCTTCCAAACCACTTGTGGTGATGTAGGTGGACTTCAGATTATAGTTTTGGAGACTTTTTGACCCCAAGATGCAACTAACTTCTACAATTCTCCAGCTGTGATCCTTGGAGATTTTTTGGCCACTCGAAATATTCTCTTCACAGTGCGTTGAGACAATATAGACACACGTCTAATTCTGGTTTGATTCATAACTTTTCCAGTTGACTGGAACTTCATAATTATTTCCCTGATGGTGGAAATGGACATTTTCGATGTACTATTGTACTATTTTCTTATAGCTACTTCACATTTTGTGAAGCTCAAGAACCTTTTGCTGTGCATCACAGCTATATTCCTTCGTCTTACCCATTGTTATGAATGACTAAAGGAATTTGGCCTATGTGCTACCTCATAGTAATACCCCTGTGAAACAGGAAGTCATGGTTGAGCAATTTCCTGGGCTAGTCACCCAGATGTACTAAAAAATTAATAATATCTATGGGAATATATTTTAAATATATTGTTCTCATGTGAAAACATGGAGGTGCCAATAATTGTTGCACACCTATATTTAACAAATATTTTTTAAATAAACCTGTGTTGTGTTTCCAACTGTTTGATATCCATGACAGCAGGGTATTTTTGTGAATTTTTTAAACAAAAGATCAAAAGATTAAACAATAATACAACCTTTCACAGCCATGTTTTACTCTTATTTAACAAGTGTGCCAATATTTGTGGAGGGCAGTGTATCTGTGTCTGTTTGAATATGGATAAGCCCCTGGACTGCAGTGTTGAACTTGAGGATGAGCGCCCCTAGCCCTACCTCAGTGAAAGTCTTCAACATGCTAGAATAAGCAAAGACTTGTATAAAATGAGGCATCTCTTTCACCGCTATGCATGAACTCTAATTTGAAAAAAGTGAGGTTCTGCTAATTTGCTAAAATAAACAGACTAGCATCAATTCCACTAACTAATGTAAATTCAAATTTGTACTCAAATGCAATCAAATTATAGCTAATTGTAAATATTGGTTATTAACATGATATTTTGCTTTTGATTCATTCTCAAATGTGTATGGTGTTAGTTGTGCATATGCAAGCAAACCTACAGAGATAAATTATGTTTTCAAGCAAAAGAATGTGGTTGCTTTAAAATAAAAATCATATTATAACAGTGTATACAGTATATAAATAATAAAAGATAATTTTCACATGAAAACATGACGAAGTTAATTTCATTTCATCAAAAACATTTGCTTTTTGCTTTTTAATACTTGAGAACATTTAAAAGTAGCCATATTTAGACTTCCGCCTTTAACTGAGTAAGATTTAAACACATTACATATACTTTAATTTAATTATCATTTCTAAGTATTTTCTCCACCCTGATAACTGCAAAAGCTCAATGGGTCTCATTTCACCTTACATAATATTATTTTCTGTTCCAACTCCTACAATAGATTTGCCTGCAGAGGACCAAGGCTGGGGTTCTGAAGAGTTTGTAAGTCATTCTTGAGACCTGTTTGTCTCCTACTTTGATTATTTCACTTACTTCCATACTTGACTGCTTTGTTCATGTTTACACACATCACTGCTGATGTGAAGGAAAGCGATGATGATTACGAGAGTCCAAATTCAAACGATGAAGGAGAAGGCAGTGGTGGAGATTATGAATCAGCAGCAGATGCTGGAGTGGACAGTGATAATGACTACGAGCCGCCCCCAAGTGAGCCGCCTGATGACGTACAGCATCACCAAATCTGTGCTGCCAAACACAGCAACAGCGAGTACATTGGTAATGAACACATAGCAAACACATTGTCTTTCCATCCCTTTATCCTTTGTTATATCACAGCTCTATTAAATTCTGATAGGTCAAAATATGTTGACTGAAAACAAATTACACATGGACTTGTATGGCAGATGCTCCATTCTAGTATCTATTCGATCATATGATACAGCTTTCAGTGATATTTTTTAGCCTTTTTGCAAGGAGTGTCAGTTGGAGGTAAACCTATAACTTTAAAAAGACTCAAAAGTTCTCAGAGGACTTTGTATTTTCTTGGTAGTGTGACAAGCTGCATTTCTTTAAAATTTTAAGAGTGGTGAAAAAACAATTATTTATAGATATTATAACAAGTAATAACAGGAAATCATTTGACTTGCAGACATTCCACAATGTTTAAAATAAATTTAAAATAGTGGTGGCTGGTGGATTTTAAAATAGAGGAAGCACAGGTGTTGGTTATTGAAGTATAACGTATATCCTTATAAGTCTGTTTTATATGCTTCATATGTTAGTCTTACCTCCTGTTCAATTCTCAGTCTCTCCTTCTATGTTGTAAAAGTGGAATACTACAGGTCAGCAATATTAGTAGTGTCTGCCATGTTGCTAAAAAAAGCAGCTAAGCTGCTAACTAGCTAGCTAAAGATGGTAAAGACAGCTAGCTAACTAAGCCGATAAATAAACAAAAAACATGTAATCAAACATAAATTTATACTTAAATTTATTTACCAATTACAAAGATAAAATTACAAGCTTTATTGGTTGTGTAAAATTGCTATGCAATAGGGGGCTTAGTAGTTAGCGCGTTTGCCTCACACCTCTGTAGTTGAGGGATCAAATCCTGCCTCTACCCTGTGTGCACAGAGTTTGCATGTTCTCACTGTGCTCTGGTGGTTTCATCTGGGTACTCTGGCTTCCTCCCCCAGTCCAAAGTCATGCATTGTAGGTTGATTAGCATTTCCAAATTGTCTGGAGTGTGTGAATGGGTGTGTGAGTGTGTATGCGATTGTGCCCTGCAATGGGTTGGCACCCCATCCTGTGTCATCCCCCCCCCCCCATCTTGTTCCCCCAAGTTCCCTGGAATAGGATCCACGATCCCCTGTGACTCTGTGTAGGATAAGGGGTATTTGAAATGGATGAATGGATGTTATGCGTTAGGCTAGTGACCACTAATGCAGTTCTGAACACACTGTAAGTCTGACTGGTGCCAGTATATTTAAGTTTGAAATGTCAGTCATGTTGATTACAGTTTCAGTGATTGGCAGTTGGTTACAAGGTTCTGCCATTATAAAGGTTCTGCCTCTCAATAATCATACGGAGAAGCCATTGTCCTGGAGGAACAAGCTAAGAGTCATGTGTCTGGGCCAGACATAAAATGACGCATTAAAACTCTGTTGTCCAATGAATGTTTTCTCCCATTAAAACAAAGTGTATTCGAATAGGCTTTCGAAGCCCACAGAGGCCATGTGGCAATGGAGTTCTATCAGAGGTGCTTCTACTCTCTTGCATGCTGCTCTGTCCACCAAAAACATTTTGTATGAAAGAACAAACAGCGTGATATTGCTGTCATGACATGGGAGGTGATTTAGATGCATGTGCAGATTATATTTAATAAAGAGTGAACAAAACACCAAATATAAACTATGAGCTTGAGATACTAAGAAAAGACACATGGGCATAAAAAAAATACACAAAATGCAAGACAAAGAGAGCATACAAACTGTGACTTATATAGTAGTTCTCATTAACCCCAAACAAGAATCAGGTGCAGATTTGTCATTTGATGTGGTGAAGGGGCTGATGGGAATTGTAGTCCTTAGTATTTCTCCAGTATTTCCCTGACAACTGCTGTAAGATATTTCATATTTTGATTTGCTAAAATTTTGTATTTCTCACAAAGTGCTAAATAACATAGACGTATTTCTGCATTTAATATTGAAACATTTCACTGCCGCATTTCAGACCAGGCTTCCCATATAATCTTAAAGCAATCGCCTGTGCCAGAAATGGATAGAATGTAAAAATGTCAATCTTTAATTAATGGAAAATTTGGTAGAAGCTTGCTGTGGTATAAGATGGTATAAGAGGAATTGGACCACTTTTTTTTTTTGGGGGGGGGGGGGGTCTGATCTTCGAAAATAATCCACTTCACATTGTTGATTATTTACCTATAACAGCACAACTCATTATGTTTCATGTTATACATATCCACTTTGTTTCACATTTAGATCGATCATCAGTCAAAAGCCAGCCACCAGTGCCTCCAGCACGACCCGGGCCTGGTCCTGGTCTTCCACTTCCTGCTATGGGACGCCCGAGTGTAAGTCTTACTCAGCAGTATTGTCTCTGCCTCAGCTGCTTTCTTTAACTATTATAATGCCTATAAATATCATTTATCACTTGCAGATTGTTGGGACATTCCCAAGGACGGAACAGTCTCCTCAAAGGACTCCAAGACCTCCTCGTAAGAATACACTGTGCATTCTTGTTTGTTTGGTGGAGGTGTCTTATATTTTTCATCCGTCTGTTAATCATTCTTTTTATTTTCCCTCTCAGCTCCTGATCGCAGTAAAAAACCAGGGAGTCTGGAAAGGGGGGTTACTAATAAAGGTAACTTATTTCATTACAGAGAGCAATTCTAAGTAAATGTACAAAATATTATGACGATGTAATTTCTCTTAAAACTATCTTGTCAGATCAGAGAAAATGTTGTCTTTCTTGCCAAATAGTGTGTTTATGCTGCTCAATTTGGTTTTCCTAAAAGGTGTCATGGTATTGTAATGGGTAGCGTTTCCACCTCCCAGCTCTAGGGTCCCTAGTTCAGTCCTGAGTTCAGGTTACAAAATTCCATATATTCTCTTTATGTTTGTGTGGGTTATGTCAAAATCCATGCTGCTTGTTGGATTGGAGACTTGGTGTGAATATTTGTGCATAGTACCATGTGTCGTGCAATCGGGGATCCCGGGATAGGCTCCGGATCGACTGGGACCCTGATCAGGATAAAGCAGCTATTGAAGTAGAATGAATGACTGAATAGTCTGGTTAGCTTCAAGGAAGAATATTATGTATCTTGCACCTTCTATAGGATACCGCCTATGTATATTTCATTGTATCATATCTTTTAAATCCAAATACCATTATCCTGTATTGAACCTGCAAGTAAAACATAATTTATTAGTTTGCTTTCCTCAAATATACAGTATAAACAGCTCAACATCAGGCCGAAATGGCATAAGGACTAATGACATGACAGCAACCTAAGACCACATACTGATTAAAGAAAGCAAAGGTTACAAAAATAAACTAGAGACTATTCTAACATGTTTTCTGTCAGCTCCACCATCACTTACAGTGCTTTGCGAAAGGTTTCGGCCCCCTTGAACTGTTCGACCTTTTGCCACGTTTGAGGCCTCAAACATAAAGATATTAAACTGTATTTTTTTGTGAAGAATCAACAACAGGTGGGACACAATCATGAAGTGGAACGAAATTTATTGGATATTTCAAACTTTTTCAACAAATAAAAAACTGAAAAATTGGGCGTGCAAAATTATTTAGCCCCCTTTAGTTAATACTTTGTAGCGCCACCTTTTGCTGCGATTACAGCTGTAAGTCGCTTGGGGTATGTCTCTATCAAATTTGCACATCGAGAGACTGAAATTTTTGCCCATTCCTCCTTGCAAAACAGCTCGAGCTCAGTGAGGTTGGATGGAGAGCGTTTGTGAACAGCAGTTTTCAGTTCTTTCCACAGATTCTCGATTGAATTCAGGTCTGGACTTTGACTTGGCCATTCTAACACCTGGATATGTTTATTTGTGAACCATTCCATTGTAGATTTTGCTTTAT
>JAFFST010006015.1:46196-61624 GCA_022414735.1 Noturus placidus
GCCCAATTTTTCAGTTTTTTATTTGTTGAAAAAGTTTTAAATATCCAATAAATTTCGTTCCACTTCATGATTGTGTCCCACCTGTTGTTGATTCTTCCCAAAAAATTACAGTTTTATATCTTTATGTTTGAGGCCTGAAATGTGGCAAAAGGTCAAACAGTTCAAGGGGGTCGAATACTTTCGCAAGGCACTGTAACACAGCTTTTCTCCAGAGACTTTATGTAATTAAGCACTGCAGATTAATACCTGTCTGCTTTCTGTGTTCACAGGTGGGAATGTCAGTACCTCTCTTGAGAGGGTAAGGACATTTGGAATATTATTTTAAACAAAGTTGGCATTAACTTTACATAACATACTTCAAACTGTGTGAATTGCAGAGAGTATTAATTACTCCAGTCATTAAGCTGATTTACAAAATATGAAAATATGAGAAATAATGAGTTTGTTAGAAAGATTTTTGCTAGATATATTTGTAATCAGCAGCACAACAGTTAGTTTGTATTTGTACAAAATAGAAATATAAAATCGAATCAAATCAATTACCAAAAAAAGTTAAGATTTTTTACATTTTAAGAATAATAGAAAAGTCATAGCATACTGACTTAATGGTTAACATATATTTAATCCAATATCTTTATTAAAATAAGCTGTACCAAATGAAAGCACTGACATTTTGGTACAAAGTCATGCAGTTCATGCTATTTTGTCATTACTTTTATCTGAGTCTCACTTTTAATATTCATGATGTCTCTTTTTTTCTTCCAATATACAATGTCCCATAAAGAGTGTCAAGCCATCAGCGAGGTACTGTCATATTCTTTTAACATTTTTAACCCATGATGCTGTAAAGTATCTGTATCTAGTGGCATTTTTATAACCTTCTTTGCAGTTAATCTTTATCGTTCCTGTTAGAACTTGCTATCTGGCTGATTAAAATGTAATTCAATCTCAGAAAAATACAGATATAATAAAAAATACAAATATATTGTTGCCATTTGATTGCAAAGTCTACACATTAGCAGTCTGTTTGCAACTAAACAGTTTTGCTGCAGAGGTGAGTCATGCAAAACCACAGTTTCCAGCCCTAAGTTTGGGCTCTTGTTAATAAACCACTGAGAATACATCACTGCATTTGCACATCTAACATCTCCTGACAGTCCCTTTCTGCAAGTGCATTTGCAGTACTGCATTTTAAAGTATGAAATGTATTTGTAGGTGGCACAGTAGTGTTTTGTATGTTCTTTCTCTGTGTGTTTCCTCCGGCTTCACCGGTTCCCTCCTACCTCCCAAATTAAAAAAAAAAAATACAGATAGGTGGACTGGTTGTACTAAATTGCCCCTGAGTGTGAAAGTGTGTGAAAATGTGTGTGTGTGTGTGTGTGTGTGTGTGTGTGTGTGTGTATGTGTGTGTGTGCCCTAAGTTGATGTGGTGTCTCCTGGGTGTATTACTGCTTCACACCAAGTGGCTGGTTGTCAGTGAAGAAAAATTGGCAATGCTTTCTGGATGGGAGGAATGACATAATCTCTCTCCCCTGTCAGTCATTGCAATAGTAGGCTGTGAACTTAGATAAGAGAGTTGATAGCATGTTTGTCTTAGTGAATTCTGCTACCCTGGGACCCAGCAACAGTTTTTTTTTTTTAAATGTGGTTGGTTGGCATCACGTGTCTTGGATGAAGCACATAATATCCTTTAATGTACCTGGTTGGTAGCTGTCATATGCTAGGGTAGGGCTGGCTGGTGGGTGGGAACTGGCAGGTGAGCAAACTTGGAAGAAAATGGGAGAATTTGGGTTGTAGTGCGTGCAGGATCTTCTGGAAAAACATAGGGACAATCTGTTTTCCTTAATCATGCACATATACACTGTTTAGCTATGTTAGTTCTCTAGTTAGCTAGATAACTTTCCATTATTTCATTCTACTTGGCCAGTTATGACTAGGTTAGGTATAAATACAGACAAACTTTACCTGTTTATAACATTAATGTAATGATCATATTTATTGTAGAGAATGCACTAGAATTAAACTTTACTCTGATTTACTTGTTTGTCATTAAGCATTTGTGCAGAATATCATATTTGGTCCCCACAACTATGGTGTCTAGCAACTCTGTCCATTTCGCACTGGAATGTGGCACAGATGTAAAGTTGGAGGTATAACTATAACAAGACTGACATGATGCAACCACATGAGAACTGTGCTTTCATTAATTTGTAAAAACAATGAAAAGAAATTAGACATTGCACCTTTTAATGTTAAATGTTTGTCACTATGATGCTGAACAAAAACAGGAATGCTGGAATGGAAAAGCTTTTGGACCCTCCAAGAATGGTCAAACCTCCACTACCTATGGCAGGAGGGGTGCGGAGAAGTGCCTCCTCTGTTAATCCTGGTCAATCTTATAACAGGTGCACTATTACCACATAAGTCTTGTTTCTTTTTGATTTATGGGTTTTGTATGACAGTGCTGTCTGGTAGCAACTGGACATAAACTTTATGACAAGAAAAATTATGACGCTTGACCATGACATCCATATGTGGATCTTTCCCAAACTGTTACAACAAAGTTGGAAGCAAAGAATTGTCTAGAATGTCTTTGTATGCTGTAGCATTACAATTTTCCTTCACTGGAATTAAGAGACCCTAACCTAATACAGCATGACAATGGCTCCATGAAAACATTGTTTGTCAAGGTTGGTTGGTATGGAAAAACTCAAGTGGCCTGCACAAAGCCCTGACTGCAGCCCCACTGACCATCTTTGGGATGAACAGGATCACTGATTGCCCGCCATTCCTCCTCGCCTGACATCAGTGCCTGACCTCACTAATGCTCTTGTGGCTGAATGGGCACATTCAGGATGTTCAAAAAGCACATATGGGTGGCAGGTGTCTGCATACATTTGCCATATAGTGTAGTCATTTTGGCTTTGTAACAAATGTCTAGAGTTAAAGTGCACAATGTCAGTTGTACATATAGAAATCATATCTCGTTTTTGTAAAACATTCTAACACACAAGAGCTCAATAGCTTCAATAGCTAATAACATAAATTGTCTGATTTTTCTTTTGACAGACAAACTCCTGATCCCAGAGCTGAGGTATTTTAACTGTTTTCCATTCAAAATAAATGCAACCATTTGGGCACAATAGTGCATTACAAATGTTGCTAAAAAGTAATTACTCCTAAGCTCATAAAACGTTCTTTTTTTTTTTTTTTGTATAGAATTCATCCATTTATATAAAATTGATCCATTTTTGGAGAGGAAGATATATGTTATATGGAATTGATTAAGTTACTTAGCCAGTCAAGTTCAACAAAAATGTGGCCTTTTTTCTGGTTTGATCTTCATAAAACTTAACACATCACCAAATATTTAAAACCATCAATAGACTGTAGTTTTTTTCTGAGTTCATCCCTGGTTTATTAAGACTTCCTTCGTTTTGTTTGGCCCTGTGTCTTATTCTTATGACATCTAACAGTATCTATAGCAGTCTTTTATAGTGTCTATCATTGTTTTTGTTTCTCCTAAACAGTTATTTGATGATAGTAAGTGTTTCTTTCATATTTCTTCATTACATTGTTTTAATCACAATGATTCTCTTTGTTAGAAATATTGTATTTACATTTAATTTATATATACTGCATACTAACCCACACTCTTTTCTGCTTATTCTCACAGGTGCCAGGTCCAGCTTCACCTTTCCTCACTCCAAGCATGCCAGGAATCCATCACCAAGACCACAACCACATGGCCCTGGAGGTCCAATTGACAGGTAAATCTACTTTGGTACAAGAATCTAATGAAGCTAATGTAACAAGTTCAACAAAATAATGTTAAAAGATGTGCCACTCTAAAAGTGATACTTTTAGTAATCAGGGTGCTAATTAAAGTTGAGGGCGTGAGGATGTTTTGCACTAAAATATGTTTCTCCATCTGTGTAAAAAGTGCACCACTATAATGACTCTATAATACAATATCTCCACATTTCATTCTCATTATATAATTACTTATTGTACAAACAAACATGTTTATCTAGGCAGGTATTTTGTGAAGCTCACTAGCATAGTATTGTCATTCTAATGGACATTTGCTAAACTATTTTATACCACAGTGATGCTGAATTCTCAAATTTGATGTTGATAAATTTCCTTCACCTGCAGCTCTAATAGTAGCTTGTTCTAAGATGTTACTGTTTCTGCAGTAACCACTCATTCAGTTCAATTAAAAATTGTATATGACAATAATATGGTAACATAGGTTGCATTTCTAGTTGTTTCGTGGATGTTCCACCAAATTTTATTTAATTATAAGAAAATTATTAGAAATAATTTTTAGAAAAAGTATGTTGTTTTTTTAAAAAATAAATAAATTAAAATTATCACTGGCAAATTGCTGTGCTCTAAGCGGAATAAAACACAACATATAATATCAAAAACAGGAAAATAATTAGCTTCAGGCATCACACCATGCCATAGTTTATTATTTTTCACATAACAGCACACCCTGCCTTGTGTTTATTCCTCTCATATAAAAGTATGTAATATGAATATGTGACAAACTATTACCTGTTTTTACAGTATAAATCAGACTGCATCTCTACCTCCAAGACTGCATGATGGTATGTACCAACAAACTCTACAAAATCATGATTTCTACCAAATCTGAAAAGAACTGACTAATAATCTGACCAATTTTTACGAAATGACAGCAATGAGAGGGGGTAGCTCGAGAATTCCCCCACAACAACCAATGAGGCCTTCTGATCTAGATTCAAGAGGAGAGCAGGTGGGTTTCAACTTGTTGTTATATGGGGTATTCAGTAGGTGGCGCCTTTTCACTAGCGTTCCAACATATAGTCTGAGTCTTCAACAGTTCAAGCACTTCAGGTCCTTACTAGTACATTTGGAAGTAGGTTATTCTAGGTTATATATTATAGGTTATATAGCATTATGATGGCTTTTTGTTTAAATAAATAATAAAGCTGGACTGTAAGTAAACAGCCTGAAAAATGTATTTAAATACAACAAAAAAAAATACACTGCTTTTAAAAGCAGCACCAGTGTTCTGTAAAGGTAAGGACGTGTGTTTGATTTTGCTCTTAGTCAAGTGAACTAAAATAAATCAGTAATAAATACTGTACGTATATTGTCTTATACTGGAGTTTAAACTGTCATTGGAAAAACATCACCTGGTCCTTGTCCAGTCTTCAACTGTCCAGTGTGGGTGAGTCTGTGTCCACTGTAGCCTCAGATTCTTGTTCTTGGCTGATAGGAGTGAAACACAATGTGGTCTTCTGCTGTTGAAGCCCATCCACATCAAGGGTTGAAGTGTTGTGCATTCTGAGATGCTTTTCTGTTCACCACGCTTGTAACGAGTAATTATTTGAGTTACTGTTACATTCTTGTCAGCTCAAACCAGTCTGGTTATTCTCTTCTGTAATGAATATGTACATGTATTGTCTTATGCTGGAGTTTGAAATAAACTGTGTACAGTTATTGTCAGTATTATTAGGAATGTCTACCTTGTTTGTCCAACTTGTAGGTGTATAGTTAGGAATTTTAGATAATCTTTTCCCATGAAGTGTGTTTAATCATTGTGTTTAATCAACACTTTATCAGTGTCAGCTTCTGAACATAGTACTGCCGTCAGCTGGATATTTTTTGGTTGATGACTTGTTTCTCTATGGAACTCCATGAATATCCCAGGGATGCTGCTGCGCATAATACACTTAATACCAGCACCAGAGACACTACCATGTTAGTATCACTGCTAAGTTGGAATTGGACCAAGACCTAAGATTAGTTTACTATTCCTAAATTAGTTCCTACCTATTGATGGACAGGGACATGATGGACATGCTGATAATATGTACTGATGGACATATTATGAAGTATAACCAAAAATCCCAATGAATGTATTTTCTCTGTCTTTCTGTAGGATATGGACCCTTTATGGTATGTGGGACAGGTTACACGTGGTCAGGCAGAAGGTAATCTGAGAAGGGTAAACATGGTGAGTCATTTTTAATAACACTGATATGACTTCCAGTATAATTCAATAATTAGACCCAAATACTCTCTCTCTCAAATCCTCTTGATTTTTCCTTCCCCATCACGTCTTCCCGGCATTAGGATGGAGCCTTCTTGGTACGGGACAGCTCAAAGGGCTCCGCCACCCAGCCTTACACACTTATGGTACTTTACCAGAACAAAGTCTTCAACATTCAGATTCGAAAAGCTCAGGACGGCTTCCTGCTTGGTACTGGCCTTAAATCTTCTGAGGTACTCATGCACGTTTGTAAAGTTGGTCATTTAGTACCAACGTGATTTATTTATTTATTTATTTATTTTTGTATTTACACTATATACATAGTAAACATCAAATGAATTTTATTTCTTTAACAGGTCTTTCAAAGTGTCAATGATATTATCAACCAACACAAGCAGATGCCACTGTTGCTGATTGATGCGAAAAACCGTGGAATGGATCAACAAAACCAGTGTGCTCTGAGTCACCCTGCTGGATTTTGACTCTCGAAAGGACAACATAGTAGAGTGGGCAGTTATATCACACCTGATGATAGGAAAAACACCACTATGAACAAATACTTTCCCAGAGGGATCATAAAGGCATGGCGACAAACTCTTGTTTCATATATATTTTTTTGATGCAGTCACATGTGCTAATGATAAATTGATATATAGTCATGGGGAAATGTGTGTGTGCTGCTCTTTATAGTTTAATGAACAAAATAAGGTATATAGATAGAAATATACATACTCTAAGATATAGAACTGGAGACCAGATGGCAACTATGACAAATAACCAAGTGCATGAGTCAATCATGGATTGAGCTAAATCTCTCAAGATTTTTTGTTGTTGTTGCTTTCTGTTTTTGAGATTAATATTCTCAAATATTTATGTGTTTACATGTATTGTCATTCAAACTGAAATGCTTGGATATCGTTTGGTGGTGGGGGTTTTTTTTTTTTTTTTAATATTTTTTTGTTGTTGTTTTTTTTTTTTGCTTGAATAAAATTCTCTGCAGCTCCAACCGTGTGTATATATTTCATATGCTCGTGTGTCGTCTATATAGGAAGAATGAATAGTCTGTTTCTATGAGAGGCATTTCTGGCAAGCAAAAGAGTTCGGTTTTATTTCAATTAATATCTCGACAGTTAAAAAACGACCTGCAGAGAAAAAAAAACCTATCAAACTGTCATCAGGGATTGGGCGCGTAAGCAGCACAAAGGGATTCAGTTACGAGTGATTTGTTAAACATGTCAGACTAATAAAATGACAATGCGATAATACGATTTGCTAGGGGTAGGAGAGAACACTTGCTGTGGGCTATGTAAATATCCCATAGGCCTTGTATTAGACTGTAATTGATAGGCTACAGACGGTACCACACGACAGGGTGCGTTTAGACTAGGGCTCTGTGGTTCGAATTGGGATATATTATGCAAATACTTTAATAAACAAAAAAAAATTCTTTAAAGCATCCTGAATTATTATCATTATCATCATGATGAGACAGTCACGTAGACTATGCGCGAGTCGGTAAATGACACAGTGATATTTATTCGTCGCTCTAGTGGTCCAGTGGGCTGCAGGTGCGCGCTGATGCCACGCGCTTTTCCAAGAGCGCACGCGCTCAGCTAGGGGCGGGGCACCGCGGATCCGGTTTCACTGTGTTCTCAGAAAGGCAGAGTTTCTGGGGGGGGGGTGTTTGGGGGGTTATGTTTTTGTATCTTGACAGGAACCAAACGTTTGAAAGGTTTGACCTTGTGGACACATTTAATTGGTGCACACAAGGAAATCTTTAAATAATAATAATAATAATAATAATAATAATAATAATAATAATAATAATAATAATAATAATAATAATAATAATCCGACAATTTTCATTGAAATTTGGATTTTTGTTTTACAAAAAAAAAAAAAAATATTAAAGTAGAAAGACTTACATTTGGTTACTGTAGTTAAGGTTAGGTGTTCTGTTTTGTTTTGCTTTAACAAAAAATTGCAGATTTTACTAACCCAAAGAGCTTAAACATTTCCTTTCAGTTACCGAGGTTAAGGTTAGTTTTCTTGTGCTGTTGTTTTTTTAATTGCTATTTATTTATTTGCTTGTTTGTTTTCTTGGTTATATATACTTTTTTTTTTAAACAAGAAACATCAGCTTTTTTATACATTAAAAACAAATTAACCAACCCTGAAAAGAGCCAAAAGTTTTAATTTTGCTTTCTGAGGTTAAAGTTAGGTAAAGGTTTAAGGGTGAAATCTAATATTAAATATTGCAATAATAATAATAATAATAATAATAATAATAATAATAATAATAATAATAATAATAATAATAATAATAATTGACATATTTCACAAGATTTTACCTAGAAGTTACATTCAAGACGTTTGCTTTTAAATGCCCATGAAATAGTCTATTCAATTTGACAAGTCTAATCAAGTTAGAGAAATATGCAGAAACAAAATGTATTTACCTGGTTAATAAAAAGCAGTGGTGAATGCAGGCTATTGACCATATTCTATGTTTGCATTAAAATAAATGTAAAAAAAAAAATCTTTCTGGCAAATGTGAGACCTGAATAAAACTGATCTAGAGCCTTTAAAAGTGTTTCTTGAAGGCACAGACTTTTCATTCTTGCATCTAGAGATCTGTTAATAAGATTCAGTAAAGCAACATATCACCCAGCAATTTTAAACAATTCTTAATTCAAGGAAATTTCCAAGAACATGCATCCAAGTTCCACTTCTCAAGGTGTTTTTCCACCCCGCTTCTAATTTCATCAAAAACAAATTAGGTGTGAGGTGTCCATGGAACAGCCAATCAGATAAGAGAGGGTGTAGCCAAAGTGCTATAAATACTTCAGGTGATACTGGTAGCATGTTATGGTGCACCGGACCAACCCACCTGAGCTGGACATACAGTGGGACAAAGAAGACTGAATTCTTATACACCGTGTTTTCATCTACAACTGGAAAAACAGAAGGCGACAGACAGACAGACAGAACTAGAGTGAGCATGACATCATTTTTGCCACAAGCCCTGTCACCCCAATTCCACACAATGGGCCAGGAATCCCAAGAGTACAGCCTGTACAATGACAACTTCTACAGCCCGCCACCTCTGCCGAGCCCACAACAGACCTTGCCAAATGCCAATGACCTGGTGGACTATGCCACCCCGTCCTCCAACCCTTATCTGTGGTTCAGTAGCCCTGGGCTGAATGCTGTGCCCAACCTTGGGGGAGGGCCACAGCCCTACGGCATGCAGAGACCCTATCTTGGTGCAGGAGGAATGGGGGGTGCAGAAGGGGCTTTCAGCTGGTTTTCTTTGCCTTCTCAAGAAGACCTGATGAAACTTGTTAGACCACCATATTCTTATTCAGCTCTGATTGCCATGGCAATAAACGGTGCCCCAAATCGCAGACTCACGCTCAGTCAAATCTATCAGTACGTAGCAGACAACTTCCCTTTCTACAACAAGAGCAAGGCCGGCTGGCAGAACTCCATTCGTCACAATCTTTCGCTCAATGATTGCTTCATGAAGGTGCCACGGGATGATGATGACCCAGGTAAGACTTTCTTCTTCTTGCTTTGTTTTAGTTATATTTCATTTTAATCAAAGTATCATAGCAAAGTATTGTAAATGAAGTAACTTTTTTAATGTAATTGTAATATTTGTGTGCAGGAAAGGGCAATTACTGGACTCTGGACCCAAACTGTGAGAAAATGTTTGATAACGGTAACTTCCGTCGCAAGAGAAAGAGAAAATCTGATTCCCTGCCTGAAGAAGAGGGAAAAGGCTACACAGAAACAGACTCTACTGCTTCCAGCCCAAAAGACCAGAATAACACCAGTCACGAATCCGAGAGAGGACCCTCTCCAGTTTCAGCAGGCACAGCCCCCTGCCTTAATGGCTTTTTGTCTCAGATGAATGAAATGGTCTCAGGTTCAAGTAGCATGAGCGAGGGTGCTCTACTCCAATCAATGCCACTAGGTGTGTCTCTGGACACTCAAAGGGTCTCTCCAAACAGAGGGTTCAGCTCATACTCGCCAAGTGCTACAGTACCACAATGGGAGTCGCAGATTCCTCCCCAGCCTCAAACAAGCATCTCTTCCTCAACCTCTCACTACACAGGCAACTACAGTGACTCAATTCTTAGTCAATTCAGTAGCAATCTATACCCAGGCCTGGACTCTGCTGGCATGGTCTATCCACGGGAAGGCACTGACGTGTAGAGTAAAAGAGGAATCAAAGTGTGTTTTCCACCCTGCACTTGACAAAGCAGTTGGCTAAAACATTCACGTAAATTCCCACAGTGTTGCTTGAGTCAGCAGATCCAGCAAACACTAAAGGACCCACTCAACCTCTTCCCCTCATTCACTTCGCTGTGTGAATGCTCAGACACTCGGCTCTCATCCCCAACTGCTGAAAGCATCTAATTTCAGGTTACAGCTAAGTATTTTTGATGCGCTAATGATGATTTTTTTTTGTGTGTAAAATATTTCCAGTGTATGTACCATTGTGTTGTAGTACATTCACTGCACTGACTGTAATGTATTTGCGTGTTTATATATATATATATATATATATATATATATATATATATATATATATATATATATATATATATTGTTACTGTGATATATGTTTATGTGTTTATATGTATCTCTGTGCAGAAATAAACCCAAATGAAACTGACTACTTTGTATAAAACAAACCATTAAGCGTAATTATAACGTGGATAATCTATAATAATCATAAGATTATGATTTTTTTTCATATTATTCTGGGATATAAATCACTCCAATGATGTGAAATAAATAAATAAATAAACAAACAAATAAATAAATAAACGAGTAAATATTAATAAACATATATTAAATAAATATATATTTATTTACTTTAAACATACGCTGAAAAAAATGCAAATAAAAATTCATTAAGCTTTAATGTCAGTAATGGTGCCAGACAGAAGGTATTTGTTATTTTAGTCACTGATCCACATGACGGGTGTGGGGGTGTGAAGGGGTAGTGAAAGGATCCGTTGAACAACAACTCTAAAAGAAGGGGGAAAAGACTGGTTTGACAGTGGGGGGAAAAGATAAATGGTGCAAAACTTGTTCCTCTGGGTTTCAGGGTGCAGTCCCCTCAATTACAACAACGTTTTAGGTCAAGACAAGAAAAATCACCAAAATAATGTCCCAACACAGGGATTGATATATGTGGAAGTAAAAAAAGAAAATTAAAATGAAAAATAAATAAATAAATAAATAAATTAAAAATTATATATATATATATATATATATATATATATATATATATATATATTCTGCTCCATAACCTTCATATTTGCTTAAAGGTGTCACTGAAAGGATGCAGTTCAGCTCAGACAATTAAACAAAGATGCTTTAATTAACTTGATAAGATCGAGGCAACATTTTATTTCACCAGTAATAATAGGTGGGGGTTCAGCATTCACCTAAATCAAATAAATATTTAAAAGCAACGTTTCTTCTGCTTATTATGCCCAATTATAAAAATAACAATTGTAATAAAAGGCTCTTTGTGTTTATAATATGGATTTTCCAGTGGTGAAAAATTCTCACAGACAAATCCATTTGGAAATGCTGATGTCATCAATTGGCTAACTTTCCCCAGCATTGGAATCAGCATTCAAACAATCTCCCTCTGGCGAGGCAGGCCACAGCAGCCACACATCCAAACACCTTTCCTTGATAAAAACAGGGATATAACAATAATGGCTACTCTCCTACTATGTACATCAAATCCATCTTATATTTCATTTTAAAGACACAAAACCTGACAGTTTTATTACAATACTTAATTTCCCTGTTCTATACTCTTTTAGTAAGCATGTTTATGGGATAGTTAATGTTTTTTTTTTTTTTGTCATCCACTTGCAACCTCTCCTTACAGGGAAACAATCAGCTGTCGGGTTTGACATTGATCCTTTAGCAGTTCCCTCAAAGGTTCATCTTATATTACAATCCCACACATACAAATAATGTAAAATGTACAATTGTAAACAAACAATGTTACCCTTATGGGTTTTCAATTGTCCTTCTGGGGAAACCCTTAAATTTCAAACAACTTAGTGTTTACCTATCAGAGCAGATTCCAGGTATAACCCTTCTAGGAAGCTAAGAGCCTTTATTTATCCAAGGAAACCTTGAGGGAGCTTTAAAACCCTTATTTATTTTCTATAGAATACATTTATTTAGAAACAAAATAAATATGCAGCATATCATTTTAGATGTGCAATGGACATAATGAGAAATGACTCTAATACATTTCTCACACAGAGCCATTTTTTTATTGCTACTGAATATTGAATTCAAATGGAATAATTTTGTAATTATAAACCTGAAATACTTTTTAGTTCAGTGTGCAGTTTTAGATATGCAACTTAACAAGAGTTCTTCATAGCAGTGACATAAAAAAAAAACTAGTTTTGGATTCTCAAAAGAACAGTTTTAGGTTTCCTGAAGAATCTTTTATTCCTTAATCAGTTTTGTTCTTGACACAATAAATGAAATAACCATTCACTATTAAAATCCTTCCATGTCAGACCAACACTTGTGCTGGTGGGAAACAAAATATCTCTGGTGCCATCGAAAACGGTTAATGATCCATCAATCAAAAGATCCATTAGTAAATAAAAAAAAAAAAAAAAGATTCTGGCATCACTTTAAAGATCTTCACTTTAAAGTGTATATGGGGCAATGCAAATTATCGAAGGTGAAAGTGTAAAAGCATTAACATCAGTAATGCCAGAAAATGTGTATCTTACACTAAATGCCCTAATTACATTTACATTGTGTTTATCTCATTTGGCTAATTAAGTCCACAGTGGCCCAGGGTCTAAATGGCATGATCAGTGTGTTCTGATTAGGAGATAAAGGCTGCTGTTGGCACTTCTGCCATACACATTCCTGACCTCCTTTTTCATGTACTGTTTATTTCCAAAACATAGTCATCTATGATCTCCACACAATAAAATTCTCTCAATTAAGACTTATCACACTTATTTAATTGATTGGATCTAAGCAATAAAGAAAGTGTGCCTGATATTTACCGATGTGTGCCTGCCTGCATGATTACGATATTAGGATCTGGCTAGGCTTTATGTCTTCCTCTCAGCAGAGGAGTAAAGTGTGGCAGTTGATTTAAGTTTAATAACTGTTTTGACACATAGATGTAAATGTATCGCTGAGTATAAAAGCGATTTCTCTCATGCTATCAGAATAAAATAACTAAAAGGGCAAACAAAAAAATTACTGAATGCACTTTTTATAGTCATTTTTTTTATTTCAGAGCACTAAATAAGCTGTAGAATAGTAACAAAATGTTCAAATATAAAATTACAGTCTCTAAACAAGCCACAAAGTCAATTACAGATTTTCTGATAATCTGATAGCAGTGGCATGTGCTAGTCATAGACAGAGCCTCATGCAGCTACAACTACAGAAATCTTTTCAGCATAGCCCAACCCAGCCCTTTCACCACACGCTCGCACTTTTATCTTTATTGATACAACAACTTTAATCCTGTCTGAACCAGCTGTAGTGGGCTCATCTAATCGGGATGTGTGAATTGCGACAAGCTGCTTCTAGTCCAACAACAGTGTAAGTGTGCTTGGTATTTACTGACACATGCCACATCAAGAGGCCAGCGTTGTTTGTAAACACAGGTCACGATAGGGGGAAGAGATAGTAAGCTCGATTAAAGATGCCCTGCAGCTTCATCAAGTGCAGGTGTGGGGAAAAACTGGTTGCATCCAAAGGAGCAGATGTTCAGGGGGAACTCAGGCCTAACATAGAAAATATAGGCAGGGCGCTCCAAAAGGGGCAAAGGCTGCAGCAGGATTCAGTTATGAACAGTTCCATCTCATAACTGTCAAACATGTGTTGTTTGAATATCGATTAAAAATTGGTACATGTTGCTACAGAGTAATAAATCTGATTTAATTTTTTTTGCTGTTTATTTATTGGTACAACAAACATATCAGGGATGTTTCCTCTGTACCTGAATGTTAGTTGTGTTACAAAATTTACTAAAACCAAATGATGAAATCATTGCATGATATACTTACAAGGCATAAACACATAATAACACATAAACCTTAATACACAACTGTTAACCAAAGAATCAAATCTACATACTAATATGCAGAAATATTTGATTCTGGTTTTTTATTTACCCTGATTATTAATATTTTATATACTGCTCAAATTAATCATCCATATTTTGAGAAGAAGAAAGGAAAGAATGTAGAAGAAACAAAACATAAAAACATGTTTATTTAGTTAAACACTTTTTTCAAAAATTGTAACTAATTCATGTGTCTGCATTGTATAATTAAGATCATAATAGGTTGAGAGGGTGTTTAATGTGATACAAGCTCAATCATTATGTTTGCACTGTGATGTACACTTGTCATAATATCATGAAGTACTGTTCATGCAGCAAATCATTTTGTGTTACATTGTTGTATTAAGATTATTAAGACTGTTAAGATACCCAAAAGGGGAATGGTTTTGCAGGTGATGGCCACAGACAATTGCTCTCTCCTTATCCTTCCTGACTAATTTGTCTCTAGTTTTGTGTTTTGTTAGGGCCCTTGTCGCTACTTGACATTACAACAAGGCAGAATATGTGCCGTCGCAAGGAGGTTTGGTGTGTCTCCCAGCACAGTTTCAAGATAGAGGAGATTCCAAGATATGAGCGTTACACGAGGACCTCAGACCTCCACGTGCTAGCCAATGGTACCCTTACTGCTGATAGGTATTGGTATGAAATCCTCAGAGCCATTTTCAGACCATACGCTGGTGCACTGACAATGCCCGGCCTCATGTGGCCAGAGTGTGTAGGCAGTTTCTGGATGACGAAGGCATTAATGCCGTTGAGTGGCTCTCACGTTCCTTAGACCTGATTCCTGAGAATCTCTGGGAAGACTGTCCAGAAGCTCACTGATGCCCTGATCCAGGTCTAGGAGGAGATCCCGTAGGACACCATCCGCCATCTCATCAGGAGCATGCCCAAACACTGTCAGGAGTACATACAGGTGCATGGGGGCCATACACACTACTGACTTACTTTATGAGTTGCTGTGATGAAATTCATGCAAGTTGGATCAGCTTGTAATGAAACATTTTTTACTTTTACTTTCAGGGTGATTTCAAATTTTGTATTTTTGGCTTCTATTGACCATTGTCACATAATTGTTTTTTCTCTGAATGCATATAAGTAAAGATTTTCAACTTGAAAATCGAGATTCAATGTGTGACTTAAGTGTTCCATTAATGTTTTGAGCAGTATATATATATATATATATATATATATATATATATATATATATATATATATATATATATA
>JAFFST010006015.1:80350-117159 GCA_022414735.1 Noturus placidus
TCACCACTGTTCCATGTCGTCGCCATTTGTGGATAATGGCTCTCACTGTGGTTCGCTGGATTCCCAAAGCTTTGGAAATGGCTTTATAACCCTTTCCAGACTGATAGATCTCAATTACTTTCTTTCTCAATTGTTCCTGAATTTCTTTGGGTCTCGGCATGATGTGTAGCTTTTAAGGATCTTCTGGTGGACCTTACTGTGTCAAGCAGCTCCTATTTAAGTGATACCTTGATTGTGAACAGGTGTGGCAATAATCAGGCCTGGGTGTGGCTAGAGAAATTGAACTCAGCCACAATTATAGTATGTTATAACAAGGGGGGCAATCACTTTTTCACACAGGGCCATGATGGTTTGGATTTTTTTTCACCTTTAATAATAAACACCTTCATTTACAAATTGCATTTTGTGTTTACTTGTGTTGTCCTTGACTATTGTTTAAATTGGTTTGATGTTCCGAAACACTTAAGTGTGACAAACATGCAAAGGAACAGGAAATGAGGAAGGGGGCAAGCACTTTTTCACACCACTGTATATATACACACACATATACACATACATATGTATATCTCAATTGTAAGTCGCTTTGGATAAAAGCGTCTGCTAAATGAATAAATGTATTCTTCTCCCCATTAACACCTGAGCTCTTGTAACACTAACAAGTCACATGACACAGAGGAGGGAAAATGGCTAATTAGGCCCAATTTGGACATTTTCACTTAGGGGTGTACTCACTTTTGTTGCCATCAGTTTAGACATTAATGGCTGTGTGTTGAGTTATTTTGAGGGGACAGCAAATTTACACTGTTACACAAGCTGTACACTCACTACTTTCCTTTGTAATTTAATGTCATTTTTCAGTGTTGTCACAAAGTTATAATCAAATATTTACAAAAAATGTGTGGGGTGTACTAACATTTGTAAGATACTGTATGTGATTCCCTTTTTTTTTTTTTTACACATTAAGAGCAGTAGTAACTCTGCAGTTAAAGATCTGAACTACTAAGTGGAAGGTCGAGAGCACATTGACTCTCATCTACTCCAAATCCAGACTGCTGGGACAAAGGCTTTCTAAAGCCAAACAGATTACATTTAAACCAATAATTGTCTCTTTAAGAATGTCTGTTGTGACCCAGATGAGGATGGGTTCCCTTCTGAGTCTGTTTCCTCTCAAGGTTTCTTCCTCTTAAACATCTTAGGGAGTTTTTCCTTGCCATTGTCTCCACTCAAGTGTCTTGCTCAGTTGGTTCTCACTTTTACTGTGTATGTACTGTGTTTATATTCCTGTAAAGCTGCTTTGAGACAATGTCTATTGTAAAAAGCGCTATATAAATAAAATTTAATTGAATTGACTGAAACCCATTAACCTCAAGTGCTTGTCTCATTTGTAAATTACTTTGGATTAAAACTTGCACAACCGGTAAGTCTTTGAGAGTCTGTGAACCGGGAATATAAATCTAATTCAAGGATACCATCCCCAAATGATCCCATGTTTTAAAAGAGGTTTTTTAAAAAATATTTCTCATGACATTGTGAAGTGGATGACAATTTATTCCACTAAACTTGTAATAACGTACAGCCTAATTTCCATGTCCTATTCAATAAATTAAACAAGTATGAAATCATTAACTTCATACTAAAAGCAATTTTAACGAAACTACTAAAACCGGAAGACAAAAAGTAGTTTATATTATTCTAAAAATCTGAATGTTAGCACAGTGAAACTGGCTTGAGTTTTGTAATGTGAAATATGCAGTGAATAAAATGTGCTTAGTATGTTAAATATCTTTTTGTTTGTTTTTTATCTGTGCTGCAGCCACAGGGTGCTTTTTTTTTTTTTTTTTTAAACACCAGAAGTCCTGGGTTGCAAATGTTTGTGCACCCCTACTAATTGACCCTTACCCCTTTTCGCCTTTGTTGATGAACTTTTGTACTTCTTTCACTCCTCGGCGAATCTGTTTATGCTTGGACGCTGAGGAATAACAAAAACAAATAAATAAAACAAAAGCCTTTACACGACAGCTTGCGTTTTAGTGAACAGGAAATAAACCGTTTCTGGTTATGTTACTCGGTGCTGTTCAGATGTTCTACATTTAGCTAATTTTGTTCTAGTTCGCAAAGAAAAATCTAGAAATGTTCTCGTTTACCTTTTTTGACGCATTTGTACAGCTTCTTGCTTAGTTTGCGTGAGGCCAGGGGGTTAGCGATTTGGTTGATGTTAGCTAGTAGCTCCTGGTAGGATTTCTCATTCCCTCCGCTCTCCTCCTCAGTAGCACTTTTCTCTTTCTTTGTCTTGGTCATGTTTACAACCGTAAAATAAAGACAGAAACTTGACTAATACTCAAGTCTGAACAATTGTTTTCTCTATACAACACATCCACACACGTGCTACCGCTATAGCCGTACCTCCGGTTCTCGTTTGCCATTTCCGCACACTGTGAACGCACTGTACTGAACATAACACACTGCCCCCTGGCGCACCGGAGCTATCTTAAGCCCGGCCCCAAAAGTACGTTCAAATGCATGTGTTTATCATTATGCAAATGTTTTATAATCAGAACAACATTGATAGAATACGAAACAAATATATATGTAAAAAAAATTTATATTTTACATTTTAATAGTAATTTCACAAAATTTATGAGTGATAAACATGCTGTACATCACTGATACCATGCACACAAAAATACAAAATTTCCCATAAGCAACTTCAAGCAAGTCTTATTCACACTGGACTGTGAACTACAAAAAAATGACACAATTTAAAGACTGCATAACTTGAAATATAAATATCAAACAGGTTCCTCTCTACCTCACGAAAACTTCATATACACTAATGTAAGGTGCACCATATTTTCAAAGCTAGACAATTATCAAACAAGGAAATGTTAAGTTTGTAATTCTGACATTTCTGATCAATCATTAAGGCACAAAACCACAAACTTATCCAAATTCTCAGTTTGGTCAACAACAAATGTTGAGTAAACCACCATTTCTCATTTTGTCCTTCTTCCAATATAGAGGATTCTCCAAAATACAAATATCACAGTGCAAAGCGTTTGTATCAATAAGAACAAGAGGATGTTTAACATTTTGATACTTCAAGGGGAAAAACTGAAGAAATTAAATTTCTTCAAAAACAAGGTCCAGTGAGTGACAGAAGATTAAATTTAACATACACATAAATATAAACTAGATTTCAGTATGGTTGGCCTCAAGTCCTCATACATACATTACATACACACATTACATACACACACAAATACTGTCTTATTTTTAGTACAATACAAACAATAAACGAACCACAAGAAAATAAACATGCATTCTATAAAAATGAGAATGCAAAAGCTAACAAAATAATATATTCAAGAAATAAACATGTAGCCTGCAATACATTTTAAAAACCAACGTATTTTAAACTACATAAATGAACAATTATCATATCATTGTCTCATATGACCGTCATAAATAATAAAATAAAATAAATTAAAAAAAAAAAAAAAAAAAAAACAGCATTGTGAATACATAGAGCAGTCCACCAACATGTTTAACAAATGGAGCTTATGTTGAGAATGGTAAGAAGATGCATGCATATAAGAGGAGACTTGAGTGGCTGGTATGATATATGGTACAGTTAAGATATAGAAATCAAATAAATGTTAACAAAACGCACAAGCCATTGAAAAAAATGGCTTGTGCAGTTCGACGGGTAGCTCAATTCAGCATGAAAATGGTAAACCTGGCAACACTAGATGCATTTTTATGGCGTCAGAGATGGATCAGGCCACATTGGCGTTCACATTACAAATGTAACGCGGCCACGTGAATCTCAGACCACCTCCAAGATACATTTGACCCCATTCACACTCATACTTAGCGTCATCCATGTGTGCTCCAATCACCCGACGCAAATGTTAATACCAAGCATGAAAATGGTCTTAGGGAGCAAATCAAAAAAAAAAAATTATAATTATTTTTTTGTACACACTCATTCCAAAATTGCCTTTGGGGATCAATAATGTACATGAAAAGGACAAGAGTAAGGCCAACATTGTAATCAAGAGTCCTGTGTTTTCACAGCGATACCCACACGTGCATGGCGAATAGTACGCCCGTGCAGTGTGTAACCGTTTTGCCTCACAGTGGCTATGGTACCAGGCTCAAATCCTTCAGCTGGCGTATGGCACACGATCTCATGTTGGTAGGGGTCGTATGTGCCACCCACAGGCCTCATTTTCTCCAACCCATGCTTGGAAAACACATGTAGAAGTTTGTTCTTTATGTCAGTCAGATTCTGAGAGTCCTCTACATCCACACCTCCTGCAGCTTTCTCCAGCAGGTCTGCCACCTCAACTAGGTCACGGCAGAAACTTTGAATTCCTGTACAAGGGACAGAACCATTCAAATCTTGTCACGCAAAATCCTCCCGATTATAAGACTAAAAACATGCATGAGATGTCATTTCACTGAGACGTTTTAACCACAGACTCCAGTTCCTGGTGCTATACTAACAAGCATAGAAATAATATACGACTGGCTTTCGTTTGCCTGCTTTCCACATAGCTAGCAATATTTATAGTGGTCATTTTTCATATTACAAAGATGATTCTTAGCCTGTATCCAAAATGGTGCTCGATTTCTAATAAAACTCTAATAGATTTACTCTCTAGGTTAGGAGGGTAAACCATTTAGACACTAACCCTTGTAGAATTTCTTCAAATGCAATGGAGGTTCTACACCATGTTTGCACACGACTACAAAATAGTAAGTCCCCCCAAAAAAAAGTGCACTGTGTATTTAACAATGTGAATGTACATGCATGCAGCACGTGCCATTATAATGATGGCAGAAATTGGATGAAAAGTTAAATGTATTGCTAAATCACTAGAAGTAAAGAAATTATCTATATATCTATCCCTCCATCTCTCATATATATATATATATAATAACCCACAACTTAACATTTGGCCTGTAACTTTGGAGAACAGAAACCAGGATCAGTGGAGTCGGACTTAAGCACCATTTGCACCACAGTGGAAAAGTTGCTCATGTCTGTTCAAAGCACGTAACCTTACCAAAGACCTTTGCGTCCTCTACAAACTTCTGAGTTCTTCTCCGAACGGCGTCAGAGTCGGCCAAGGCCCTTTTGTATCGGTGCTGTCGAATACACAGAGACTTCACATTAATTCACATAATCAATAAAGATCTTAGGTCTACTCACAGCCTGGAAAGGGAATATTTGTATCATTTTCCTTGACTTAATAGGATTGAATAAGCATTATATGAATTAATTATGCTTTTCCTGGTTAGGACTTTAAAATAAAACTTTACTTGTGTTCTGACAGACCAGGTCATCAAGAACATTTTCTAACTAAATTTTAGAAGAAGAAAAAGACTTACAATGTGCAAACTAGCTCACATCAATGTTTTTATAGTTCATTTACTAGTTCAAGATGATTGTTAATGAAAGAGCGTTTTGGAATAACTGCTGTAATAGATACAAGTGACTCACAGTGAGATCCTGGACCTGCTCCTCCAGCTTGTTGGCTTTCACCTCTAACATCCTGACATGCGTAATAGAGTGACTTTGCTCATCATGACCATCATCGTTGTGGCAGTCATCTCCCGTACTGTGCCTCTCTGCAGCGGTGCTGGAGAAGCCAATACTGGTGCTAATGTACAAAAAGGATCAAATAGCAAATATTTACTGAAGCATAAATAGAAGTGCTGACTGTGGGTTCTGTGTATAAAATAATGAGGACACCGAGATAAACATAAGTAGGCTATTAAAAGGAATAGATCATCCTGTATATGTGGACATAGACAGGTCCATAAATATTTGGACAATGACAAACTTATTTGTTGTTTTAGTTGTATGGGGTGAAAATGGTGTATAAATTACAGAACTTTTTATATGTGGTCCTAAATTAACAGGACAAAAAGTAACTGGACAAATGAACTGCCATAAATTAAAACAGCATTTTTAATTCATGGTAAATCCTTTTTAGTCAATAACCACCTGAAGTGTGGAATCCACAGACATTATGTTTCGTCCCTGGTACACCAAATAATCGATAATGGGATTTGCTGATTATGACTCTCATTGTTGATATATATATATATATATATATATATATATATATATATATATATATATATGTGACCCCAAAAAGCACTGCCAACTCAAAGGACTTCATCATGGTGGGAAAAAACCAACTGAGCAGAATGTCACCTCCTGAAGAGGATATATATATATATATATATATATATATATATAGATATATATATATATATATATAAATAATCATACACACACACACACACACATATATATATACACACACATACATATTACTTAGTTTTTATAGCTCTAATCCACGGTGCGAAGAAGACGTCGAGCAGAATTAGAGGCCATACACATCCAAAACATACAAGCTCATCAGTCAAGCATGGTGGAGGTATTGTCATTGCTGGGGCTTGCATGGCTGCTTCTGGATCGGGTTCACTCATCTTTACTGATGATGTAACTCATGATGGTAGTAGCAGAATAAATTCAGAAGTTGACAAACATTCTGTCTGCCAATTTACAGAGAAATTCATCCAATCTAATCGGGAGGAACATCATGCAGCAAGACAACGACCCAAAAAGCACTGCCAACTCAAAGGACTTCATCATGGTGGGAAAAAACCAACTGAGCAGAATATCACCTCCTGAAGAGGAGACTAAACTGAGAAACCCCCTGAAACAAACAACAACTGAAAGAAGCTGCAGTAAAAGTCAGGAAAAACAACACAAAAGAAGAATGCATCAGTCTTTGGATGTCAGTCGGTCACCAGCTTGATGCAGTTATTTCAAGCAAGGGAACCAAATAAATGAAGTTATTTACTTTAAGACTATTTATTCAAATACATTTGCTTACGTAAAAACTTGGTGGCCTACCACCAAAGGTGCCATATTGTACGTTTAACACAACCAGATGTGCAGATCATCTCATTCATCTTTTGATCTCAAACCCCATTCACTTCCATGTATAGCAAAAAAACTAAAGAACTGGAAGAATTGGCTTTTTGCTGTTCCAATCATTTTGGAGGGGGGGCTGTATGAGAGACTGTTTCAAAAACAAAAACACAAAAAAAAAACCTTGTACAGTAAACTAGTGAAGCTTAAAAATATTACAGAATGTAACAATGCTTAAATGTTTGGGGGAATTAAACATTCAATACAAACTAGTGAGTCTTACTGACACACACCAATCCATTATCAATCTTTAAGTAATAAAGGTTGTTTTTTTTTTTTTTTTTATCAATCTCACCTAGACAGTCTAAAGATTTCCTAAAAAGATTTTAGCCCAACTCTCACTCTTGCTTCAGTGCATAATCTCACAAGGAATATATTGATGTGTATTTTCTAAGAACTGCTGTCGTACTCAATGGCATTCAATACACTTAGAACAGTTCAGTCTTACACTTCTACAGCTCTATACTGTAGTCTGACCCCCCCCCCCCCCCCCCCCATATCGCTGTTGTCTATGACTTGAATCCTGATCTACATCTGTAAAGCTGCTTTGTGAAAGTTACTACATTTACATATCCAGCAATAATCTAATTACTGACATTATTCTGAAAAAGACAATATTGTCATTAAGGTGTTTATGAGTCGCTATTAGAATATGCCTTTCATGTTACATGTTATAGAACATAGCTCAATTAATGGCACGTCATTACGTCCTTACGCCACACAGTCCCCTCCAGAATTTCACGCAACAACAACACAGTGCGTCTTCGTTAAGGTACAGTTCTGGGTGTCATTTTTTTAATTTTGCAAAAGCTTCAAGTGCAGTTAATTACTAGTCATGCTATACGTGCAGATAGATGACTGTTTGAAGCCATGGGCTGCGTCTGAAACTGCATACTTACTTACTATATAGTATCTGAGATGCATGCATTTCTCCTACTATATAGTAGGTAAGTAAGTGGTTTCGGACAGAGCCGTGCTCTATTGTTTGCCGTCAAACGGTTGAGCACTGCAGTGTGTGATCGTGTCCTGTCGCAAAATGCTGTGAAAACTCCCACACAACGTTAATAGTGTGATTAAGGTGTCAACATGTTTGTAACTCGATAATGCGATAAAACAGGAATACTCCACAGGTCTTAATTCGATTTGTGTTTACTTTGAGTATGACTTTAGTCGAATTAAGATAATCAATAATCGCTGTTTACATACTAGTTTCTTAGAGCAGTGGTTTTCAAAGTGGGGGCCACCAGGGGGGGCCTCAACAATTTGGTGTGAAAAATAAATAATTCATGATTTTCTCCCTCATTCTCAGTCAAACACACACACAATCAATTCCTAATCTAATGTAAAGATGCAAGATGTAATTATTAATAAAAAGGGGGGGGTATATATTCAGAAGTCTGTATTTTTAATGTGTTTTAAAGACATCTTGCATAAAAGGGGGCCTCGATCAAATGTTTTTGCAACTTGGGGGGCCTTGCCTGGAAAAGTTTGGGAACCACTGTCTTAAGAGTATTGTCTTAATCGGGTTAATATCGGTTTATTGTTGTCCGTGTAAACGTACTGACTGACTGTCACGAGGAACAACTTGTCAACCCCCTCTTCCCTGGCTAATAAGTGAAAAGGACCTCCCATGGTGCTCCTTTTTCAGCACAGCAGAGACATGGTATTGTTGTGTGTGGTCCTGGTCTGAGTGTATCAGGTGCAGCAGTATTGCTGGTAGTTTTAAGCACTGGGTGCACACTAGTGCCACTTTATTAGGTACACCCACCCTGTAAACTGTACAGTTAGAGATAAAAGCTCCTCTTTTCCACAATCTCAGACTCAGCATGTTCAGTGGAGATTTTTTTTTTTAAACCGGTGGACATTGTACCATTTGAAAACAGCGTGTTTTAATTTTAGGAATAAACCTTGAATCATTACTATTGCTTCAGATGTGTGGAAATCCACATCGAATCCAATCTCCATGACAAATTTTAATGCGCACTCTACCAAAAGTAGACTAGGCAGGAAGACACACAACCAAATGTAATTTGTCTCATAAAACACATTCAGGAAGTGATGGATGGATGGATGGATGGATGGATGGATGGATGGATGGATGGATGGATGGATGGATGGATGGATGGATGGCAGGTGTTGGTATAGCATTACACCTGAATTCAAATTAGGGAAAATATATACGCATATAAACTTACGTATATAAACTATATTGTGGCTAGCTGGTTACTTGCTCAGCTGTTCCGGTTCTGTTTATTTAGCTAGCTAGTTCGATAGTGTTCCACGTCTTCAGTGATTAGCCTCATGCGGAAAATATTCAGCAAGGTTTAGTTATCATTTTGCTCATAGTTTTATACATTTATAAATATATATACACACACGGTAACACTGTGGCTTACAAATACGTTTGAATATACTATTTACGTATAAACCCGCACTCCATTAAGTCCGGTATTAATGTTATTGAAGGTCACACAGGCTAATAAACAACGCCTTGAAGCCTGATTATTAAAAACAACTAACGATATGTGCGAGATAAAAAAATTTAGGAAATTATATCCGTCTACAAACATGAAAAAAAGCTTGTTCTAACCTGATTCTGAACAATTTTGTCGGTAAACTACCCAAAAGGATTGTTCTTTTCCCACACAAAGATAGCGAGCAGACGGCCATTTGTCGCAAGCTCGGTTCGCTAATGCTACTTCAGGCGCTGGGTTGGCGCGGATGTGTCTCATTCACTCCCTAAAGAGTGCGCACTTCACCAACCGCTTCCTACACAGCAGGGCCACTGCTGTGGATTTGAAAACAGCTCACCTGCCTACGTTGTCTGATAGGCGCGCGCGCATATGTAACGGAATCTAAAAGTGTGTCGCTGTATGCCTCGTCACTGAGGTCAAGTTAAGTTCATTTCCGGTCGTTAGCCCAAGAGTTGCACGTAACATTACTATATTATATATACATGATTTAAATTAGTCGTTTTAAAAAAGGAGAATCGACTTCTAGTGAATTCTAGCAATGTGGTCCCTGCTGAAAACAAACAAACATAGAAACCCTCATAGAATGTGGTTATAATGTGAGTTGTATTGGTTTTAAAGTGCACCTGTTGTGTTTTTTTCCCCCCGCCATATAACCGTTCATGCAGTGTGTTATATAGCTGTTCGTGAATGTACATCTGACCAATCAGAGCAGAGTATGCTCTCTGAAAGGAGGAGTTTAGAAAGAATCCTTTAGGACGGATCATTGAACGTTTGTGACACTGGGAAAAAAAAGCTAATGCTGCAGTTTAAATTATGACCACATAAATTGTTTTTTTTTTAAATCTTGGATGCATGTAAATGTATTGTATAAGACCTTTAAAACAAAATTAGGCACGTTTCAAAACCATAATAGGTGCGCTTTAATGGTCCCCGTGGGTCTCTACTGGTAATTTGTTGCCTTTTATTGGTGGCATGTTATATCTAGTGGATGCCATTAAGGACCAATAATGGTAAAAGTAATGGTTTTAGTGGTAAGCATATGTTTTGTAATGGTATTTGTAGTGGAAAACCATTAGAATGTATGCTATGGTTTCTATTGTTCTGTTGTTGTTTTTTTCAGCAGGGGTCAACTGCTAAAAAGCTATATTTTAATTACAAAAAAAAAATAAAAAATCTGAGAATGTGAAAATGTGAGGTGTAATCTATTTTGGAGAAGGTGCATATTATGGCACAACGTTTTTGGAACAAAAAAAATAAAAGTGCATTAAAATGTGGAATTTAACTTGCTAAAGAGAATAGTACTGTAGAGAAGGAGCATAATATGGCAAACCCGGTTTTATAACAGTAGTCTTGAGCATTAGGACTTGTTTTTTTTTTTTTTTGTTTTTTTTTTGTGGTTGTTTTTAAATTCCCAATAAAATAAAATAATCAAAAATCTAAGAATAATTATTTTTTTTTCCAAATTAAAATGCAATTAATTCTGTAACAGTTCAACTTGCCAAAGTGAAGTAGATGCATTGTTCAAGTTGGTTCAGATCAATATGTTCAGCTGTTTATAAGCTATTGAATATTTTTCCAAATAAAATTTATTACATTCAGTAACAGTTCAATTAGCTAAAGTGAGATGTGTAGTGTATTCTACAGAATGTGCATAATATGGTGCAAATAGTTTTTTCATCTGTTCCATTTAGAAGCTTTTTTTCCTGAATAAAAATAATCTATAACAACCCATTAATGGGAGCTATTTCTTTGTCTACATTCTTTGTCAAATCAATTTCTGTACTTTACAGTGCCTTGCGAAAGTATTCGGCCCCCTTGAACTGTTCGACCTTTTCCACGTTTCAGGCCTCAAACATAAAGATATAAAACTGTAATTTTTTGTGAAGAATCAACAACAGGTGGGACACAATCATGAAGTGGAACGAAATTTATTGGATATTTCAAACTTTTTCAACAAATAAAAAACTGAAAAATTGGGCGTGCAAAATTATGAAGATATGCATTCAGATAATTGCTGATCAGATCATTCATGATCAGTAATGTGTTACATGAAGAAGAGGGATCAGTTTTATCAGAATAGAAAATAATAGATTGTAACTTATCTTAGGCCTATAGAAAGAAAGAGTCTTTCTGGCACCACAAACTAACTATTTACTTATTTACAAAATACTATAATTTCTATCAAGAATGGTGTTTGAGAACAATGGTGATCAATGTTTGGTCAGTGAGAACAATGGCTCATGTAAGAGCAACTCTCTCTGTCTTTACACATTGCTAGTGAGACCAAACATACACACAGCTGACTAACATTTTTACTGAATTTTATTTATAATTTATCTGCTCATTAGTATTTTCCTTAAATTTTTTTTATTTTATGTTTTTTACAGAGTGGCACAGTGGCTATGAATAAATGAATGAATTAATTCTTTAATTTGTAAATTAATTTTCACTTTAATTTTGTATTGTTACTTTCACATATTTATACATGTAACTTGCAATTTGTCATTTTATTTGGCATTTTGGTGCCAAAGCATTTTTTAATTCGTTTTGTGATGTGTTGTAACTTCACTATGGCCTCAAGAAATGGCACCGAACAGTTTATTGTAAAGCATCATAACTCATTTATTTGTTCAAAAAGAAACATTTATACATATTTGCTTGGAGACGCGGACTCATATCAACACTGAGATTATGAATATGGTTTTATGTACATTGTAAAAAATAAATAAATAAACATGGTCAATTAAGTGCCATAGTGTAAAAGAAAGGAAACAAACCTCTCAAAACGACTCACTTGATACAGAGATTGTGTATAATAGAAAGACATTCCATGACACTCTATTCCATTCCAAATGGGGGCATTTAGTAAGTTCAGTGCTGTACATACAGACAAGATACACTGCTGCTTGTATAAAATCTCATTCCCTTTTTTTAAGCCTTCTTATATTTTCTATAAACGTAAAACATGTCTTATTTTCTGCTCTAGGCCTACAATGCACTTTTTATTTACAATCTTTTTTTTTTCTTTTAAAAAGACATTTCAGCATCTTTGATTTGTTTTCTCCAAAAGGGTCTGTTCATTTCTAGTCCTCTTGTGTAATTTATATGCCCATATAATGACTGGTTATTATTATAAGAAAATGTGCTTTCTGTCTTTGTAATGTGTGTATAAATACTGTATGTGTTTTTAGGCACTGGTCAGAAGAGTGTTATTACTATCCACTGTCTCAGATGAGGCTTTCCTAAGATCATGGCAACTAATGATTAAGTGTCCTCTTGAGCCATCAGATAATGGAGAAGACAATAAGCTGAATAGCCATACAGATGTCTCAGTTTGTATAAGATTAGGTAATTAGGTGGCCAGTATGGGTGAAAGCTAATGAGCAGTTATCCAAAATGTTCCCTTTGAAACACAGAGCTGGAGAGATAGGAGAAAGAGTAATAGGGGAGGGCTCTAGAAAGCCACAGATGGATCAGTAGTTTTTTGGGCATATATATGTTAAAAAGAACACAATCAGTTGCTGAATCCCTGGTCTACTGAAGTATCTTCAAATACAAAAACAATCCTTACAGACTTTACATCCAGTCAATATTAAGTCCCCTTCTTTGACTCCCACTCCTAAAGTTGGAAGGACAACAAGACAGAATATTTGCAGTATTTGTGGTATTGCAAGTTAAAATTTGTTTGCTTAATCTTTAGTTTTTCTAACAGTACCTTGGCTTTCTGCATGACATTTCCTCTGGTGGACGCACAGATGGAGGGAGGACGCTTACGCATCTCAGAGGCACAGTTCACAGGTACAGAGGCCTCAGTATAAGTAATTTCAACTTTTCTGATATGAACCTGTGATACAAACAGGCAAAAATTCCCAATGCATACGTCAAAATCAACAGGAGATGCAATTTTATATTATATACAGAATTGTACACTTATAATAAAGTCCAAGAAAAGGTCATTTTCCATTTTACTTCCTACCATTTTAATTCCCTAAAGAGACATTAGTGCACTGTGACACCAACAAAAATGGTTAGAGGTCCATCAGTCAAAAGTTGACACAGATCTTCTATGGCAGCGGTTATTATAAAAGTATAATTTTGTCTTCTGGGAAGCATGTAAATATCTTACTTAGCTTCTGAAGGGCAGTATTAAATGAAAAAAATGAGATTATTAAACAAAATAATAACAATTTACACTGATCATCCTATTGAAAAGTTTACACCCCTCTGTCTCTTAATGTAGTGTGTTGCTTTCTTGAGCATCAGTGAATCTTGTGTAATAGTTGTGTACGAATCCCTCAGTTGTCCTCAGTGTGAAAATATGTTCGAGTTAAGGGGTAAAATATGCAGAATATGCTGGAAAAGCAAAGAATGTACAGGAGGATTTTTCTGAAAAACAGTGAGCAGTATAACTACTCAGGACAAACAAGGGACTCATAAATAACTATCACAAAACATGAAAACAGTTGTTGATCATCCAGGCAAGGACATAAGATATTAAGAATCAAGCGTACTGTTTGTAAACTTTTGAGCTGGTTCATTTGTGTACATTCAGTTATTATTGTGTCTTGTAGCCTGTATGAAAACATCTGTTATGTGAAATTCATGGCTGTATTAAATAAAAAACAAAATGCATTTTTTATGATCAGTCCGATTTATTTATTTATTTTATTGTTAACATTTTGCTGATTCTGCAAGGGGTATGTAAACTTATGACCTTAACTGTATATTCTAGTCTTATTCTCCATTTTATTAATGGTTAGAAAATTTAAATGGAGATAGAAACTGTCACTCTGTCTTTGGTAGCCATGTATTATCTGTTATCTGCTGATGTGTCATCTTTCTGTTCTGTGGTGCATGATAGGACAGATTAGTTCAAAAAGTTTATTTATCTAGCAAATTCTAATTCAGGTTTTAAAAAAAATCTATAAATTTGTGTTGTATATAGCATTTGTGATTTGAGACCCTGCTAAGGTTTTCATACCTCTGAGTGTTTAGTGCCGGAAGCACAGACCTTGTTTGCAGGTTTGGTCTCAGCAGGAGCTCCCAGCCCAAAAGTAGCCACAGACTTTTTTAGATTCTCCTTCACCTCAGTGAGCTGAAGCTCCAGATCCACTCGCTCAGCCTCTTTCCCTCTGCAGCTCTCTTCAAGCTGAGCCAGATGTTTTTCCAAATCCTTCTGCAGTTTACCTATTCACATAGCAATCAAATTTTTTTTATTGCATACCATGTTTTTTTTGCCAGTAGGGGGCACCAGGACATACTGTAGCATCGTTTTAAGCGGATGATCATCGTTGATGACCAATTTCTCAGTATTTCTACTCTTTATACTCCATATAATTAGGTTGTGTAATTACACAGTGTCAGTCTCACCCGTGGCGTCCTTAAGCTGCTCCTTCACCTCTTTTTTCTCTTTACGTAGTGACACCAGCTTTTTTCTGATCTCTTCCTTCACTTTCTCGAGCCGTTCTTTCTCGTTCAGATATCGCCGTGCATCCTCTTCTGCTCTCGTCTTCCCGTATTTACCGTACTGATTCACAGCTGAGGGGGAAAGAGGTAAGATAGGTGACTGATATTCATCCAGAAGCCTGGATTATTAAATGGCACATAAGAAGTGGAGACTCACAAGAGCCGTGTCTTTTCACTGTGACGTCAGAGTTGCTCTTTACCCTATCAGCACTGGAGAAAGAAGAGCGCCGCTTGATCTGAGGTCCTGATTTAAGCTGAGCCTCCTCCACCTGTTAAAGTCAGTATTGTAGAAAGTTAGAGTTGTCAAGATGGTAGAGAGAGCAATAAGACAATAGAACAGTAATATATATTAGAGATATCAAGAACAGAAGAAATAAAAGGTTTTGAAATAGGATCTATCAAGAAGGCAGTTGTATGTGGAGTAAAGATGAATAGGCAAGAGAAAGAATATTGCCTAATATGCTGCAAAGTGTTTCACTTATTAGTAATCATTATTTCACAATATATGTGTGGGGGCCTGGCAAAACACTTTACATGGTGAAATTCTGACACTTTATACTGTATTTTGTTCTGAAATACGTTTCTCTTTTGCACGTGTCTCAACCAGAAGTAAAGTTTTTTGAAGTCCTGTGTGCACAGAGTTTGCTGGGGGTTTCCTCCGGGGACTTCAGTTTCCTCTCCAAGCCTAAAGACATGCGTTGTAGGTTGATTGGCATTCCCAAATTGTCTGTAGTGTGTGAATGTGTGTGCGATTGTGTGTGCGATTGTGCCTTTACAGGGTGTCGCCCACTTTGTTCCCCCAGTTCCCTGGGATAGGCTCCAGGCTCCCAATCTGATTCAATCTGATTAAATTCCCATTTTGACAGACAGTAACTGAATACAAACCAAATTGATTAGGCTTATGTCCATTTCGCTAAGGCACGTGGCTATCCAACAACTTGCTCAAAGCATGACCTTCACTGTGTGAAGAAATCACACTTAGCTACCGAGGTTTTAGTCATCTTTAGACAGACTGACTGGTGTTATTACAGGTTTTGTTAAACCTTACTCAACATCATTGCAGGAAAATAGCCAAGGCAAGATAAAAAGAAAATTAAGAAAACTTTTTAAAAACTACAGTATATAAAAATTAAATACAATTTTCATGTCATTTTGGTGACAGATATGTACGGTTTCTTAAAGTTGAGATCTCAAAGTATGTTATAAGCAGAAAAATGTCATCTTGAGTAAAACACAAGACCGCCACACATATTATATATAAAAGAAAGATCTTTATCTAAAGTATAAGTTGAAAAGATAAGAAATGACCTCAAACTGTGTTTCACAACAACAGTTATTACAGAGATGCAAAAATGTTGTTGAGTTATATAGGGATATCGTTGGCTTTCATGTGCTTTTCAGTGTTATGTTATTTTCAGGCTAGAAAATACCAGTTCTTTGATAAAACTACCAAAAAACAAAAATGCACTTTGGAGGCCTTTATGCTAAACTAAAGGAAACAAAAGAAGGCTTTGGAAGACACTGAAATGTTAGCATTGTACCCGATTTCAACAAATCACAACAATGTAAAGGCAATTGGCCTTGCTCTATTCAACAATCTGTTGTTGTTCTATTAAATATTTTGATCATTTCTAACATAGTGCTTAAATCATATGGTGTTGAGTTTGTTAAAAGAGAGGTGACCATCCTTAAAGGAAGAACTCCAACAATTTTATGTTCCATTTAACATATTTTACATACCAGCACACTTTCATAAGGAACTTCGTCGTAGGTGCGAGAGTCTGTGGAGGCACTGCTGGAGGAAGTGGCCCAGCTAGAAAAATCAGAGCACGTAATCTTGTAACTAATATCATTGCTGCTCTCAGGTAACTACATGAGAATTACTGATACAGTCAAATGAACAAATATTCAGTGCACAGGTTTAACTTTTCCCTGCTGTCAACACATTATATGCAACTTATGGATGGCTTTATAATTTCTGTAGAACCTTCACTGTTTGAAAATCTATCGTAAATACATTGAACTGAATTAAATTGACTGTCTTGAATCATGTTCATCTTCATTTTCTGAGCTTTCTGCATCACTGCATTACTCTTACAGCAAACAAGACAGAAGCACTACTAACAGGAAAGAATGCCGAGCTGCTGATCTGATGCTGCTGATTGTGTCCACGTCCACGTAGTCATAGTGCAGAGCCTCTGGGGTTGTAGCACAACCTGCTTCTGCCAAAAGCACACCAAGCCAACGGCCCATCTCTTCCGAACAGCTCGCCTGAGACACACAGATTTACATTCAAACAAATCAAATCCTATTATAAGCAAATGGGAAATATGTACTACGTACTATAGAAATATATATGGCAAATGGCAGTGTATTGTAGCTACCTCCAGAGCTGCCACTTCACTGCCATCTCGCATGATACGGAAAGCAAAAGGGTGTTTGGGCCCCAAACCAGGTAAGACCTCGACCCCATGAAGGACCAGAGCTTTAACGTGAGTGTGAACGTCTGCTCGATCTTTATGGAAATACAGAGTGCCGCTCCTCACACAACACCAACGCTCCTTCCAGCACTGGTTAACCAGGACATTCAGATAACCTGCAAGGACAGAAATAATTTCATATCAAGAGCTGATAAATGTATGCAATTAAGGTGTAATCAAACTCAATGCTATTTAAGCTCAAATGTTTTGCTATATAATGCAAAAATTGTCAATATATTTACGGACCCATATAAACCACATTCTAAGTGAAATATGTGAAACTGCACATCATTATGATCCATAATCTCCCATGTTTAAAAGTGTTTTTGGTTTAACAATCTGACATATTTTCAGATTGTCATGTATTTGTTTTGCATTAATGAACACTTGAGATTTAAGAATTTTCAGTACAATTCAACAAAAATTTGAGCAACTACCTATCATTTTGTAGCTATTTTTTAATCACAATTTATTAATAATTATTAAAAGATCATTAAAAAGAAATCTAGCCAAATGTAATAGATTTTACTCAGTTGATTATTGAGATTACCTGCTCTAAATGACAAAATATTCACAAAATGTTACTTGAGGTAATGAGAGCCAAGAAAATTTTAATGCAAGAGAGCGTTTTTTTTCTTTTCTTGAATATATTTATTTGGCAAAACAAAGGAGCCAAGAATATTCTCCACAACTTTCCCACAAAATATCCACCCAAACCCTTGCACAATTATACATGCTGGTGCAAGAGTAATATAAGGATTTGTCCTTATTATAGCATGTTGACTGTGCTGAAGATGCAGTATTTCTTAAGAGATTTCCTCACCACAGCGTGGGTTATCATCAGTATGCGACAGGTTGCTGGTATCCCCAGGCAGAGGAGGCTTCTTCTTTGAAAAACTGATTATACGGTTGATTTTTCGGCCAGCAGCACGACTCATAGAGCCGGTAAGCTCAGAGAAAGCCCCCCTTTTCCCTTTCCCTTCAGGAGCAAAGAGAAGTGAAGTCAGGAATGTGAAGATTTGCTTATGGTTTTAGGGAACCAAACTGCATAGTTGTCTATTAAGCATTTTAATTCAGTGAAGTTAAAAAAAAAAAATCAGTGAAAAAGCCATTAAAAAAAAAAAAAAAAAAAACACTAAAAAAAAAATACATCAAACTTTATGATCCTTTAACTGCACATAACACAAAGACAAAAAAGCATGTAGCCAAACAGTTACATCCTTCCTCAGTCCCTCCTGCCATTGTCTCAGACTGAGGTCATACACACAATTCAGGGGAAGCAGGTTGTATCTGGAACACACACTAAATTGGGGCGGGGGGTGGGGGGTGGCGCACAACTTTTTCTGGTTTGTGCTCATCATTAAAAAAAACAACTTTTATTTAATTCATTTCAAATATCATTTCCGGGATCCTTTTTCTTCTCAGCCAAAAATACAAAAAAGTAAAAGTCCAAAGAGAAAAAATCGCTAATTAGTAATAGTGGAAAAATAGTATTTCATGCCCAATGTTATTTAGCTAAATATACTTATGACTTTAAAGTCCCTGTGAAGTGCCTTGAAATGTGTATAGTTATTCGATGTGTTATGTGTTCCAATTTCCACTGAAACTGGAAGTCATGGTGGGACATATCAAGTGGCTCCTCCCCTTAGCCAGTAGTGTTTAGCTTACCTCCAAGCCCGGGCTAAGCCGTCGTTGACAGTTAGTACCATAGATATTTATAATGTTGGGGGCGGGACACTTCAGACACTTCTAGAGAGCATTTGATTGGACAGAAAATCTGACAAGAAACTGAAGTGCAGAATGAGGTCATTAAAATTGTTGACCCGTATTGGTGGTAGAGAGAGACTTTAAATTTAGAATTTGCATATATATTCTAAATGCGAATTTGGTCATTGTTTTGGAGCACACTAGCTTATAGATAACCTTAAGGCTAACATATTCATACTAAAAACTACAAAACATCCATTTTGATTTCATGGTTATTGTAAGGAAGCAAAACATTGTAAACTTAACACTATGAACACTGACCATTAAACAAGAAAAATCTGAATGATAATTAATAAATGGCCTGTATCTACACCTACCAAGGCAATGCACAGTTATACATAGGCAATGAGTGCTTACCGTTTTCACCACTCTCCCGTGAACAATCTCCATTGGCAACACTGTCAGAATCTGAGGTATGTTTATCAGTAAGCATCATCTGCATTCAGAGACAGAAAACTGCACTTGGGGACTTGTTGAGAAAACATTTAGTCTATACTGCATCAGTAGGTGGTCTGTCTGTGATTTACCTTGTCCAGTTCTGTCTTGCGTGGAGTCATGGGGGATGAGGAACTCTCTGGTCCAGTGGTGCCATTTGCCATAGTATTAACTTCCTGAATGGCCTAAACAGGTTTAGTCATAAGAAGAAAACTGTATAACCCATGTTTGTCATGGATCCTACAACTAACAAACAATTATGTCTGCAAGAGTCTATACATTTTAACCAGTAGAAGCCTCTGTGAAATTTTTGGACAATTTGATACATGGTGGATTTTATCAGGCTGTGTATCAATACACACTTCCAGAATTTGATACAGGAAAGCTGAGTATGCAACGTGTAACCCTTATTTGATGATAAATGAAATAAAACAGAGAAACAAAGCAACTCACACCCCTTTCCCCCCAATTTGGTTACTTGAAAATTCCCACCCACCAGCCAGTGCTCCCTTATCATAGAACAGCTACCAACGGCGAGGGTGATGGCTAACACACTTCCTGGAAGGAAGGACGTAAAGCCAGCCAAGTACATCTTATTTTGCATCACGCCCACCGTCTAGTGTTGCTGTGATTGACAGGGTAGAGAGTGCTCCCACCCTGAGAGCATGGCCAATTTTGCTCCTGGCCACCGATAGCAATGGCATCATCAGAATTCAAACTCACAATCTCCTGACGATAAGGCAAACACTTTTCTGGTGCGGTAGAGAAGTTTCTCCAGTCAAAGGCATCACTTCTCTACCAGCAACTTGTAAGATAAGGACTATAGGCTGGATCACAATTCCTTTCCCAAACCAAGTCATGCCAGTTTATCCGGTTAAAAAAAAACACTATTAGTATTGTGTAGCTAACGTTAGATGTTCCCTCAGAAATGAGCTGTTTTCCAGAAAAATATATTGTTGTGCTTCAGTATTTCAATTCCTAAAAATTGAGGAAAAAAACAATTGTTGATTAATTTACACTCTTCAAGCTGCACTTTTTTCATTATTAAATTAAATGAATATTTTTAGTAATACGGATTCACAACTACTATATACTGCAAAGCTATATGGCAAGCCATCTTAGATCATATAAGAGCTAGCTTAGATCATATTACCTATACTAACTATTACTTAGTTAGTGCTCATTTGAGCTTAAATGATCAGCTGCCACTCAGAGTGGTTGATGTTTCAATGTTCGCTTCAAATCTGTTCTCTTCAAGAAATGCACAGATATACCATTGCTTTGCTGTCTGGAACCATTTCAGGAATGGAGAAGAATAAGTGGCGCACACTGATGACATCAGGTGCCAGGAACTGGTTAGAATTCACATTGTTTCAAGAACAATAAAAGGATGTTGATCCCAGAACATGTTTGTATATTGTATACATATAGTCAAGGTAGAGATTAATGTATGTTAATCCATGACTCCATGACTTCTCAGCACAGTTCAGTTATTTAAAAAAAATAATAAATTGTTAACAAATGTTTAAATTTATTTAGAACAGACATCAAAATGCTCAGTTTATTTGAATTACCTTAAGCCAGCTTTCAGCTTGCTCCCTGCTCTGTACAGCTAACACCAAAGTTTCTCCTCCAGGAACGGAGAATTTAAGCTCATGCCTCTTGCGTCTCCCATCTTTACACACATATACAACGCTGCACAGATTCAGAGGCAGGTCAATGTGTGGTGTTCGGTCCTTCGGGTTCTTGAAACACTACAGATGAAAGGATTGATTGAATATTCTCCAACACTGCTCCAATGAGGTGTGTATTATGAAACATGCTTTGATTTGTTAGTGTGTATTGAGGTCAGCTCACCTGTAGTCTGTTCTCACGGATGACGGTTAACTGTTTGGCCCATTGGCCAAAGCGCTTCTTACGCAGTAGGAAGGCAAATTTGTGGCAGTCTTTTACCGGGCCTGCAGGACTTGTCCTCTCTCTGACTTTCGTCTCATCATCCTCTTCATCATACGACTCATAAGAGCTACTCAGGGCATCCGAGTCATTGTCTGGAAAGATTAAAAAAATAAATGAAATATGTAACATTTTACTTTGCTGCAGGAAAAAAAACATATCTTGAAAACAATGTGTAAAATACAAAATATTTTCTGGAATATTTGTGCCACTATGATTTGGATGTTAATTTTGTAAATTTGAATAAATAAAGCATAAATTTACATTTGAAATGTATTTTTATGGTAACAGTAAAGTATACTCCCAATCAGACATTCTATTTTAGTCAGATGTCAAAATTTAAATTCAAACACATTTCAAATTCAGTTAATCAAATTTACATTCATTACATTCATACATTTTTTCACAACTGATTGGCCGAAATGACGACAACTGAATCTGAATAAACTGAATTTCAGTTTTAATCTAGTTTTACAGTCTTGGATGCAAATTCAATTCGATTTAAAGTACATTTTCAAAACAATACACTGCAAATATATTTCCATAGTAAGATTTTTCATGAACAGACACAAAAAAGACAACACACAAATACTTTTTGTTTCTTACAGGAAGGCCCATTTATGCGAGTTAATGGATAGTTCTTATCAGCATCTTCATAATATGCATCCTCGTCCTCAACTGGGCTTGGGTTTCCTGTAGTTGAATTCAACATCATAAAGTTAGCTAATGTAGAGTTAATACTGGTATCAAGCTTATTATCTTCATTCTTGCAATGTGATTTATGTCAGTAGATAATAGGAAAGCACTGACTGTGGGTGGTGATGTACTGAGGCGTGGTGTCTGGCTCAAGTGGAACAGCCTCCTCATAGTAATCCTCAGGAGGCGGTGTGGTGGGCAGTGGAGGGGGTGTGTCAGTGGGGCTCTGAGGAATAATTTATTTTCACATTTGTTACATTAGAAGACTACATTATATAAATAAATATACTACTACACAAATAAATATACCAGCTGTGGCTTGTGACCATAGATTTGATGGGGAAGGATGACATTAATAATGACACAGATGCATCTAAAAAAGTAAATAAAGAAATAAAGACATACAAAAGACCTGATACAAGCCCAAATAATTGACCATTGCAAAAGGGAGGTGAATTTTTCTTCTTTTTCCTTAGTTTCTGCGTGGGATACAAGGTCAGTGTGGTGCACATGCATTTCTAATGTACACACATTATCCACTCCCTTATTATGTATATCCATTACAGACATTCTTCCATCCCCAGTCTTTACAATAGATGGTTATGTACATTACGTCCACACTGTCTGCACTTACACTTTGCCTTTGTTTGTGGCAATCTATTCGAATAATTCTGATTATTAACGCTAAATCAAGAGTGCAAGTGCAACATTGTACAAGATTTACTGGGTATATAATTTCTGAATAACCGCTGTACTGGTTGGTTATAGGTTTAATGTGTCTTACTGATTTGGTGGGTAAGTGTTTCAATGTCTCTTCCTCTTCATGTTTTTTCAGCTCCTCAGGGGAATCTCTCAGCTCCTTCAGGTCACAGTCTGAATGCAGAGATTAGTGTAACAATGTTAGGCATTTAACTAACGTATAGGGAAAAAAACATTACATAACCGCAAGTTAAATAAACGTACCAAATTCTTCGAACAGTGATTCGACAAAGCTGGTACCATTTCCGTAGAGGGACGTGTTCATGTAAATGAAGTCGCTTCCAGTCACATACGCTTTGTAAAAAAGAATGTGACTACTATATATTACAGTTGACATGTAAATGTGTTACATCATCTTCTTATGTCACAACATATTAAACAACGGAGATCAACAGTGATATTTGCTTCTTTACCTGATGGTTTTAACTGTCCCAACAGGTTCCTGACAATGCTCATCTTCTCTGCAGTGGCTGAACTTACATGTTCGTGCTCCAGTAGCTTCAGAAGCACATTTATCTCCTTTACCAGGTGCTCCATGGCTGTGGAAAGAAGGATAAGTGTAGATTTGTACCCAAGTGAGGCTGCTGTAATCAGAAAGACTGCCCTGTGCTCATCACAGGACTCTTATACACAAACATGCTGATACAGAACATTCTTTCAACACAGTGAGTACTGTTTGAATTTATAGTATACGGTTGTAGAAGTGTAATGGTTTCTAATCCCAATATCCAGTGTCAGTCAGAAGAGTCTGGTTTCTCTCAAGGTTTCTTCCTCATGCGTCTCAGGTGTTTTTTTCTCACCAGTATTGCATCTAGCTTGCACATTATAGATCTAAATATACATCAATACTTCTGTAAAACCGCTTTGTAACAATGTTTGTTATTAAATGTTTAAGTAGATTCTACCATTGTAATATAACATATGATTTCAGAAAGGCTTCAAGATTTCAAAATATTAGTGCTGTAAGGAAAATTAGACATGCAACACAGTTCATCTATGCATGTCTAATAATAAATGTATTCACTTTACACCCTTGAAAGCACTAGCCAGCAGAATGGCAGTGAGGGAAAGGTCTTCAGCTGTCGAAACTGGACATCTGGATATTTTGGCTAGCCGATGGAGAAAACTAAACCAAAGCAATAAATGTGGCTTAATGCAATAAACAACCAGTGATATGGACATGACCTGAATTGGGTTCATACGTCAGTGTTCATCCAATACTCTGCACAGTTCACAATAGAAGCACTGTTATGAAATTCCTAACAAACACAGGAAACAACACCAGCCAGTCATTTATTTTTGGTAAATCCTGCTACATTCATGGTAATCCAGGTTTACTGTAAATTGGGCTTGATTTTGCATGTTAGCTATCCCCTTTGGATTAATGTTTTTGTATCAGATAGGATGTTTATTATTGATATTTTAATACATCCATATTTTGGATTTATATTTTTACAGAATTAGTAGGCTGGCTAATTAACTAACTGGTTCCATGTTTTTTTCCCCCACCTGAGTTAAAGATTAACTTAACCCTTTATTCCTGGTGAAATGGGCTCTAGAGAATTTCCAGAACCATTTAATGACATGTGATGAGACAAACATGGCATGTTGAATTAATCAACACTGCTAGCTGCATTTCCACAAACAAAATTGCTAGCTAAACTACCATAGCCAGAGCTTGTTGCCAGACGTTTTGGTAGCACTAGTTGTATGGTAAACATTATCTGTATAATCATAATTAACATTTTAACTACACATGCTCATTTGAATCCACCAATTCTTTTTTCCAATTTGACCACTGACTGTAAATCTATACTTTGTGAATTTACTGTGCTGCTAAACATTTAACACAGATATTAGCATTGTGGGTCTTTTCCACCACAAACTTTAATCAGTCTCAAAAAATGTACATCTCTTTAGCAGTTAATGTTATCCTCCGATTTCTGTTTTCTTCCCACCTCCCAAAAATGTACTAGTAGGTAGACTGGATATGATAAATTGCCCTAAGTGTGAATGAGTGTGCATGGTACATTGTGACGGAAAAGCGTCCCATCCTGGATGTATTTCTGCCTCACGCCCAATGTTCTCAAGATTGGCTATGGTTCCACCATGACTGTAAACAAGATGACAAGCTTACTGAAGATGAATGAATATTTCTTGCTGGATGGGTGGGACATCTGAATAGCCTGTCAGTCTGTAGGCTACGAATAAAGGCTGGTATGATATGATGATGGACATAGTTTTCATGGTAATATTTATAAGCAGTAATTTTATTTATAAAATATTATATGCTCATTCCACGCTCTTGCTTTTAGACAATCTGAGTGTGGAACAAAATCTTTGAATGCAATTTTCTCCCTTTGGGGGGTAAGCAGATTTTAGAGTGCTAGAAATTTACTTGTGATTGAAATATATTCAAAAGTTCAGTTTATGAAAGTCTGCAGTTGGCTGGGGAACAGATTTAAATCCCGGCTACACAGTGTTTGCCCCACAACAGTGAAAGCGGTGCTGTTTACATCATAATTATATGAAATGTATAAGATTTCCAAGTTACCTAATTCTTAGGATAATGGATGCTTTCTTTGGATTTTCACTGCCATTTATTTCTGTCTCACTCTTGTTTAAAAAATTGTTACAATTAGAAATACATGTCAGATACACAACCTGTTTAAGGCAAATCCCAGAATCCCACAAAACTGTTGTGATTTTGGGAAAACAATGGAACTATCAATAATAGAGCTTTATCTGTCTGATCAATGAAAAGGTCACTGAAGGACACAGTGATCCAGACAAACTAGTCCACAGTTTCTGTACTTCCTAGAGGCATTTCAAATCAAGCATTGGTCTCTTCACTGAGAAAGCGCAAAGCTGCCAAGAAGAGAAAGCATGCAATCTATTTAGTGCTTACCAGACTCAACAGCTGACGGGGATGAGGACATCACCATTGTCCAAAAACGATGTGCAGTCAGACATGCTATTATAAACCTGAAACTTTCCCGTGAAATGTGCTGGTGTAGGACTGGATTCTCTCTATGTATTAAGTCAAGCTAGTTATAATCTTTCGATACCTCCAGTATGACATTATAATGGTCCTGCTCACTATTTTAACCACCCCTCCCTTCCTACTATGTCTGTCCTCTTCCTGTGGCAAAATATAAGAGAGAATGTGAAGATTAGAAACAATTTCTGTGTTTAAATGAACAAAATTGAATTTTCTTTACTCAAATTCACTCAATATTATTTACTCAAAGACACTCAGAATCTCACAGTTTTATGTAAGTCTAAAATCATCAGTCACAATTTTTATGATTTGTAACTTGACTTGGACTCAAGCTTATAATCCTCGGATTTACTGTTACAGGAAAACAACCAACTTCAGGGTGGTGCCAGTAATCTGCTTCTCCTCAGGCTATATCACATCACCCACCTGAAAGTGTATTGTTCCTTACAGAATGTAATTCATTAAGGCAACTTAACCTCACCCCCATCCACCCTGGTCCCCATTCAGGACTCGAGTTCAGTAGCAGCGAATAGTGAATTTTAGACTTGATTTGGATGAGAAGGTGAAATGACTAAAGAGTCAAATTGGACCTGTAACTTGACAATGCTGATGGTTTATATACATAATGTCAAAATTTCTTATACATGTTCTACTTATACAATATATTGTAGAATACTCATGGACATCTGAAGATTCTCCCTTTAAAATCAGATGTCTATAGCAAACAGATGCTGAGTGTTCTCGGAGAATGTCATGATTTGAAATCTGAGTGAAGACTCTTTACCATTGTTTGGCACTGAGAACGCTTAATGGACAACAGGTTGTTTCCTCAGAACTCGGTTTTCCTCTCTCCTTGAAAGAAGGAAATGGAAGTGTGCTCATGTGGGTGGAAGCCCAAAGGAGAAAGGATGAAGGTGAATAGTGGGCGGAAGCTCAGAGAGCAGAGAGTGGGATATTTCCCTTGTTGAATATGGCACGATCACAACTCCACAGCTACAAGTCTCCAGAGGGCTATTGTCTAGGAGTGCAATCTTTGGCTTGGAAGAGGGAGTGACCGTCCTGTTTGTGAGGGACGATCATTCCCACACAAAACCCTCTAGCCCCTGGCCATCATCGGGACCCCACTGAGAAAGTCCAGAAACTAGGTCGGACATGCAGAAGACATGCGATTATACATTAGTCCAGTGGCGCTACTCTAGAAATATTAATTTCAGATAAAAACATTGTAACCTGCAATAAGCTCATTCTCTTAACCCACCTTTAAACAATGCAGACTTTCTAAATCTTTTGGCCAGCCTTGAACAAACACAGAAAGTCTGTCTACATGTATCCCAAAACAAAATTATAAGGTGACAGTTTAAGCATGACGAATGGTTCGACCAAAATTCTAGCCTGAGGTCTCCTTCAACAATGTGCTATTATGAAGACCAAAAATAGGCAGTTGAGATCACTCTTGAGGAAAAAAGACAATGCAAATTGGAGAACTCAAACATGCAGCACCAACAATGACTCGCTCAATCACACACACACAAAACACATTCAAGAAGCAAGGCAGTCCAGAGCAGCTGTGATATCCAGAACTACTGGCATTATGGGTCAGAGGATATGTCCTGCAGCTGTGGTTTCCTGTCTGAGCTGACGAAAGCACTTTCTATCAATGCCAACCTTCTGCTTCCTATTCCTATTCCTCTGCTCTTTAAATGACTAAAATGACAGGCATGATGGAGGTTCTCCCTTAACCACAAATGCCTCTCATCTGTCTAAGCCCTGTTAAATATCATTACACACTTTAAAATATCGACACGCTTCTTTACTGGTTTTATCCATTGATCATTTTGGGGAATCTCCAGAAACCGGGGGGTTTGTACGGGCAGGTAGTAGGTGTTGAATATGTCCAAATTAACAAGCACTAGATACAGAATACAAGTCAAATACAGACTCCTAGGGAGACTGCTAAGCCTCCCTAAGGAGGCTGAGCAGCTGTTCAAGTTATATTCTGCGGCTGGACGTCACGTGCACTAAGCTCCTGAATGCACACATGCGGGAGTGGTGCATTGTAGGGGCTTTTGTACACACCACTCAAGGTCATATGGCAGCCTGAGCAGACGGTTGGCATAATTTCATGCTGGGTCCTTCAGAGTTAGTGAATGACAACTTATTGGGTGGAGTCAGGCAAGCAACAGGCCACATAACTGAAAAGGGAGGGGATGGAAGCTTTGGGGATTATAGTGTAGGCATTATTGGCTCAGCAATCCTGAGAAAAAGAATGATCTGAACTGTGAAATGAGTGCAAAACTTGAAAGCAGAATATGATTATGGAAGTCTAATGAATATCTCTGTTGGGAGAGATACTACTAATAATAATGTTAACAACTGTTTTGGGCCACTTCACACTAATTTTATTTTAAAGAGATTAATGTCAGAGTAATGTTTCAAGTAAGACACTCCATGCTTTGTGAAGAACATTTAGCAATTGCTGTGCTTGTCTGTGCTTGACTCGGCACTGCAATCGTGAGAGTCATATTTATACAAGAAAAGTCTATTCACAAAAACCTCTAGCAAAACAGGCCCTTTCCCCTGACTACCCCAGGGGTGTGACCACATGAATGGCACAGGGTGGCAGCTGCTGTGCTTCAAATGTGCCATCTCAATTGCAATTCAACTCCAATATCAGTTATTTTCTACTTGGAACCCTCAACCTACAATGCATGTCTTTGGACTGGGGGAGGAAACCGGAGTATCCAGAGGAGGCCCTGAAGCACTGGGAGAGCATGCAAGCTCCACGCACACAGGGCAGAGATGGGATTCGAACCCCTTAGTGCTAACCACTAGGCCCCCCTCAGCCTGGGACAACACACAACATGGTGGTGCCACTTCACTTTGTCACTTGGATATAATTTTGACACACCGCTGTACCCTTTTAAATGACTCCCTATACCTTAGAATGCCAATTGCAAGCGAAATAATTTCTGCCCAGAGAATAGTTCCAGTTTAATTTGACCTCTCCCTGGCACTCATGAGGGAAAACTGTTGATGGAGTTCAGTACTCCACAACTTCACGACAACTCAAGCGTCTTACATCATCTGATGCTGTTTTTATTAAAGCACTGACACATTGGTCAGTAATCTGCAGTCAACCCCTGTGATGTTCTGCTTTGATTTCCACTCTTTGAAGACATGAGTCAAACATGGGCTACCAGTGAGAACACAAAGACCATTTCAGCCAGAGCTTGGCGTGTCATGGCATCCGTTAACCCTTAAAGCATTATATAGAAGAGCTACTCTTGACAGCCGACGTCCTCTCCTTCATAAGTTGAGGAATGCGAGTGGAAGAGACACTGTGTGGCCTGTGTAGACCCATCAGGGCTTGCAGGCAGCAAATGAGTGGAGCCTTTGTCTCTCTCGAACTGTGGGTATTTATAGATGCGTGCAATGTGGAAAAGACATGAGTACAAATATCCAACCAGGCCTTCACTATCAGCAAAAATGTTTTACAGACATGCCTTTGCAATACTTATAAATTCTGAAGGATGTATCTGAATCAGTTTTTTGGGGGGGTTTTCCCCCAACACAAGTACATGTTGAATATGCTGACCAGACTAACAACTTCTATCCAGTGGTCAAAAAATACTGGATAGAAGATTTTTGTCATTTTTATTGACCATTTGTATTTATTTATTTATTTTATTGTGTATTTTTATTTGTGTATGTTACATTTCAAAATGCACACTAGTTAAGACTTGTGGAGAATTATACTATTTTGATAAGCTACCTAGAAATAGTTTACATCATTTATATATCCATCCATCCATCCATCTTCAACCGACTACTCCTTTTCAGGATCACAGGGAACCTGGAGCCTATCCCAGAAGGCATCGGGCACAAGGCGGGCTACACCCTGGACAGGGTGCCAGTCCATCGCAGGACACAATCACACACATTCACATTCACATTCATACACTATGGACACTTTAGACACACCAAGCCTACCAGTCTTTGGACTGGGGGAGGAAACCGGAGTACCCGGTGGAAACCCCCGACGCACGGGGAGAACATGCAAACTTCGCAAACTTTGCACACACATTGAGAACATGCAAACTTCGCACTCACATCGACTCGAGCCCCGGACCCTGGAGGTGTGAGGCGAATGTGCTAACCACTAAGCTACCATCATGCGCCCATCATTTATATATGAATAGGAGTATTTATCTATGTATATATGTATGTATATATATACATAGATGTATTTATCTCACAGTACATGTGAATTTAAAAATAAACCTACCCAATTGAAATTGCATTATAGCAGAAAAAATATGACACATTTGAGTGGTAATACAATAAATGGCTTGAAATATAATGTGATTACTTTAGCACATGCTAAATATTAAAAACAATGACTTCTTATCCATATATATGAGCATATATATGTTCAACAGTTGTTAATCATCATAATTTTGACTTTGACAGATATAAGCAGATGTTCCACTGATTTGCTGAGCTTTCTAGATGATGCACAATCGTGGGGCAGCATGCTCACTGCTTCATTTAGCACTATATAGAGTAATAAGAGTGGCCAAAAATGGGAACAGCAACAAATGCTAATAGAGGCCCATTAGCACAGGAATTACACGGCCTCACTCTTTGAACATTTTCCATAGAGGAGCATCGGACAGGGGAGTTAATGACAGGGTTAACTGCAAACTGGGCTAGTTTAAAAATACTCTGCCAATGCAAACATCTTGCTTCATAGCAAATAATCAGATTTTTTTAAAAGCATGTTAATTTGTGAAGCCTCGCCCTATCATTTAAGTGGTAGATCAGTTGTTTCATAAATACAAACTTAAATCTTATTTTAGTGTAACTGGGTTAAGTAAAAAAAAAAGTGGCGAAATGTATGAATGTCAGGACTGATGACCACAACAACAGAGTTTTACCTATTCATCAACAATGGAAAGCCTGAAGACTCAAGAGGAAGTTTTTAAATGAATCAGTAACTAAAACAAGTAACAGGCAATTAGCTGACAGTTTGTTTTTTCCCCACTTCCACACAACCAGCCACTTGCACGTGCTCTCCACAGCGGATTTCCCACATGAGAAGGAAGGATGTTTTCTCTCAGGTCGTAAATAGCTTTCACACTGCCCTGACCCTTAATCAGACTGGAAACTGATAGCTAGGTCAAAGCTAAGACTAGGGTGAGGGGGATTAGACCAAAAGGATTATAATAAAGGATTAAAGAAAGTGTTATTCGTATTGTGTAGGTCCATTTATGTGTATGTCTAATGATGGGACTTTTTCACGTCTTTGATCAACACTCAATGTTTATTGCATCCAAATTAGCTGACAAAGAGACCATCATGGTTGAGCTTTATAGCACAGGTTCTTATACGAGCATAAAACTATTACACATACACACAAATACACTCATTGAACAAACAGATAGGCAACAGCATTTATGATGATTATTCTTTTATGTCAAATCCATAATCATGTCATGTCTTTTCCAAATAGTAGGTAATGCAAACAGAAAGTGCATTAACATTAGCAGCTCTGTAGTTCAAACCACACTACTGTTTTCTTATATTATATATACTTCCGATGATGTGTTACGGGTGTGTCAGTGAAGCGGGCTTAAATAAATTAGCCCTGATGGTCACAAAATCTAGGGGGGTTTCATTCTGTGTTAGCACATTTGCCTCGCACCTCCAGGGTTGGAGGTTCGAATCCTGCATCTGCCCTGCGTGTGCGGAATTTGCATGTTCTCACCCAGTCCAAAGACATGCGTTGTAGGCGGATTGGCATTTCCAAATTGTCTGCAGTGTGTGAGAGTGTGTGCGATTGTGCCTGCGATGGGTTGGCACCCTATCCAGGGTGTCCCACGCCTTGTGCCCCCAGTTCCCTGGGATAGGCTCCAGGCTCCCCTGCAACCCTGTGTAGGATAAGCAGTATGGAAAATGGATGGCAAATAAGACATTGACTATGTTAACAGCAAATAAGACATTGACTACATTTATATGCACATCAAATTCCGTTTATGGTCTATATTTGGGTTGCAGCCATTCCGAATACAATGTTTATATGCGTACAGATAGTGGAATATTCCTGTATCCATAGTTGTTGTAAGTATGCCTGAGGTAAATATGCCATTACAAATAAGCATCTGTTAGCACCCACAATTCCTTGCAGACTGAGCATGCACATATATCTCATTTCTGTGGATTTTCTGAATAAGATGCAACAAATTTCTGATAAAAAAATAGTATATTCCAGGGATGTGAACTTGGGGAATCAGAATATTGTCGTAATCTGAATCTGGCAATCATCTTAAATCACACCTTATTTTTATGTATTTTTTGCTTGAAAGAGAGGGAGGGCATTTATACCAGTCAGCCAGCCATGAAATAGATTATAATCTCATCTCACATGACTACTACTGGGTTTTGTGTTTCTTTTAAATATCATTTCAGCTTAATTCCTCTACATAACATTCTCCAGGTGAGCACCTATCCATGTTATTAATCACTGCACAGTAAATGAATAAAAATGTATTATAGTAAGTGGAGCAACCAAGTGATCGTAACTTATTTTTTATATATATGAATATATGAATACCAGTGATTACGTGTAAGCTGTTCATACACTGTCAGAAAAGTATTGTAGTAAACTGTACCATTCCTGTCACTGGGGTAGTACTCATCATTTTTACTTTTAATGTATCTTACACCTGGAAAAGTGGACACCTTTAAAAATAAATTAAGGTTCATAAACGGAAACTTATTATGCACAACGCTAAAGATGTAGGGGGGTGATTGATTCTCTTTTTTCTGAGCTTGCTCTGTGATGACATCATCACCTCTGACAGGTTCCTCTGTCCAGGTGTCTCTCTGATTACATCATCATCAGATAAACATATAAACTGTGTGGGACTCATCACATAGATATTATTATTAGAGAATAGATGATGAATGTTATATCAATCTATAGCCTACCTATCATTTAACCTATATTAAGGGAAAGAAAGAAAATAGCATCTTTTAAGAAAAAAAGAAGGTACTTACAGTTGGTTTCCGAAATCTCCATAATGAAATTAAATTACAGGTTGTTTATTAATTTCTTTTTCTACTCATGGAACCACTATTAATATAATATCCTGCCCACGTCACTGTCGGCGGTAGCGTCCAACACAACACTGTACTGATGTGAGGACGCGCGCGCTGAGAGTGAGAGTGAGAGAGAGAGAGAGAGAGAGAGAGAGAGAGACAGAGAGACAGAGAGAGAGAGAGAGAGAGAGAAAACGCAGGGTCCTAGAGCACACCTAGTTTCTCCATTCATTTTTTTGTTAGCGTCAGTTTGTAGTGTAACCTAGTCTTGAGATTCTTACCTAGAAGTCTCTGTCTGCGTCCTACAAGACTACAAACCACGCCCATTACAAGGAACGCCCAGTACATGGAACGCCTACTAGCAAATCACACTACACAACATTTTCACACCGGCTCTATGATAGGTGAATTTCATCAATTTTGCTAATCTTAACTCTAAACGTATATTTTGTGGACGTTACTTGTAATAGTGGACGTGATTCGTAATCCTGACGGATCCATCCATCTTCTATACCGCTTATTCTATTGGGTCGCTGGGAACCTGGAGCCTATCCCAGGGAGCATGGGGCACAAGGCAGGGTACACCCTGGATGGGGTAATCCTGACAAACGTTTTATGTTGTTGGTGTTACTTGTAATAGTGAGTGTGCTTTGTAAGGGGCGTGGTGTGTAATCCTGGCAGATGTTTTATGTATTTGTTGTGGGTGTAACTTGTAATAGTAGGTGTACCTTGTAAGGGGCGTGGTTTGTAATCCTGATGGATGTTTATTTATTGGTTGTGGGCATTACTTGTAATAGTAGGTGTACCTTGTAAGGGGCGTGGTTTGTAATCCTGATGGATGTTTATTCATTGGTTGTGGGCATAACTTGTAATAGTAGGTGTACCTTGAAAGGGGTGGGGTTTGCAATCCTGATGGATGTTTTATTTCTTTGTTGAGGGTGTACCTTGTAAGGGGTGGGGTTTGTAATCCTGATGGATGTTTTATTTCTTTGTTGTGGGTGTACCTTGTAAGGGGCGGGGTTTGTAATCCTGATGGATGTTTTATTTCTTTGTTGTGGGTGTACCTTGTAAGGGGTGGGGTTTGTATACCTGATGGATGTTTTATTTCTTTGTTGTGGGTGTATCTTGTAAGGGGTGGGGTTTGTATACCTGATGGATGTTTTATTTCTTTGTTGTGGGTGTACCTTCTAAGGCAGGGGTGTCAAACTCATTTTCACCGAGGGTCACATCAGCATAATGGTTGCCCTCGATGGGCCACATTAACAGTATGAATGTAACAAAATGCAATGTAATTTAAAATCAAGTAAGCTACACTTTATTATATTGTTAAATAACATTCAATAATTCAATAGTGTATTCAACTTACAAATATTACATATGCATTTGCACAGATGTAGAAATTTAATGTTCCGTTTGAAACCCACATGACTTGAATCAGTGTTCAAACTATTAAAGCAAATAAAGAAAAATATTATAAACAAGTTATGATATTAACCCTTAACTTCATTCAGAACTTTTTTCCAGTGCACATCGCAGGTGCACCATCTGTAGTTAGTCCCACAACTATTCCCACGCAATTTATTTTTACTTACGGACTTGTGCACTTCATCAAAAATGTCCCGGCCCGTTTTGGTCCCATGCATGGCAGTTACATCCAAGAGCTCCTCAGTGACAGAGAGGTCCGGCTTCACGCCTCTAATAAAGATGGAGAGATGCGCTCGGTCCGTGATGGTGTTTCTTGACATACTGATATTTTGAAAAGTCTGTGTCTGGTTTGGACACACCTGCTCACACACCTGCTCACACACCTGCTCACACACCTGCTCACACACCTTTAGCATGCACTGCTTAAAAAATGCACCCTGTAAAAAAGACTTTGAATCTCGGGCGATTTTTCAGCCGCAATAAAACTTGCTTTCACTGCTGCATCATTTTCGGCTGTAGCTTTTGTGAGCACATTCTGCTGCGACTGCAGTTTACCTTTTAATTCTGTTGCAATGCTTTGTTTTTCTCGGAGGATAAATTTCCCAAACTTAGCTCCGTGTTTGGTGTCAAAATGCCGAGTCATGATACAGAAGACATACTGGTTTTTCACCTTGAAGTACAAACATCTACTTGTTCTCCCATCGTTCGTGAAACTGCCTTCCTAGTGCATCAATTCTTCTTTTCTTGAACATGTTGAGGTTAATTTGTGGAGATTTCTCCATTTCAAATCGTGACTTTGCTGTGGATGTAGTTTATGTGGCCATCAGTATGATTTTTTTCTCCTTCGATTCTGAGAAATAAAGTTTTATTCGTGTGTTTTGGATAGCGGAAAGATCTACATTACCCATAATCCTCGACCACCGTCGATTTGTCACGCCCCTAGGTGTCTAATACGCTATGAGCTTCAATCTGATTGGAGAACCGAGGACCCTCTGCCAATCAGATTGATTTGTTATTATTTATTGATTTGATTGACTGACACGTCATATATCGCCGTGCTCGGGTTATTAATGGAGTGAATGAACGGCTGGAGCGTCTGCTCTGAGCGTCTCTTACAGCCGCGGACGGGTTTACATTGGTGTCACTGGAGAACCCAGAACGTTTCGCGGGCCAGATAAAATGACCTGGCGGGCCTTGAGTTTGACACGTGTGTTGTAAGGGGTGGGGTTTGTATTTCTGATGGATGTTCTATGTATTTGTTGTGGGCTTAACTCGTAATAGTGGTCGTACCTTGCAAGGGGCGTGGTTTGTAATCCAGCAGGACGCAGACTATTACAGTTGCGCAAAATTGATACTTTTTGGGCCCCTCCCCATTTAGTTTGTTTTGTTTTCGCAGTGTACATAATTAACAGAACCAAAAAAGAGGCACATAGGGCTGAAAATGAATCATAAAATTCGTTCATTCATTGGTCAGAAGAATATAGCGAATGAAACAATCCTTTTTTTGTGTCAAGTGCACACAGAAATCACAAAAATCACACAAGCACATCAAAACATGGCACCTGTGCTCAGTATACTTTACTAGATAATTATATTTATTTTCTCTTTTTTGTTTCCAGAACCCATGCCATTTCTGTAGTGTTACAGCTCTGTCTGTTGTATCATTTTAGCAGCACAAATTTACAAAAATTCCAGTTATCCAAAACACAGAGCATGTTTGGTTTACTTCCTGTGGTTGGGTCGATTCAGGGACTAATTGCTTTCTCACTGCTCTAGCGTTTGCACAGAACAGGACAGAGACCACCTTGACTACATGCTCTTGATTATTTCGCTCAGTACCTGTGTGCGATTGCTGTGTTCTCACCTGCCTAAACAAACTGCACAGAGAGGGAGGGACAACTCAACGTTTTATTCAAACTGAATAAATATGCTGCATATGTAAAAGCATCCTTGAAGATAGTTCATCTGTTCTTCATTACAACTGAAATGGCTTAATGGATTAGTACATAAAAAATGGCTTAATGGATTAGTGGTTTAATTAATAACATTATATAAATGTATTTTCTCTGTTCTTTGGATTTGTTGTCTATTGGGGTTTGGCCTATTCCTACATTACAATTAACTTAATTAATTTAAAGCGGAACAGATTTTGCTCTGTAAATGTAAATGTAGTACATGGGCGTAACCACGCAGTCTTTGGGGGGGTCGTGACCCCCCCAATGTTGAGGAAATACCAA
>JAFFST010006019.1:7273-18144 GCA_022414735.1 Noturus placidus
TTTTTTACCTTTAATAATAAACACCTTCATTTACAAATTGCATTTTGTGTTTACTTGTGTTGTCCTTGACTATTGTTTAAATTGGTTTGATGTTCCGAAACACTTAAGTGTGACAAACATGCAAAGGAACAAGAAATGAGAAAGGGGGCAAGCACTTTTTCACACCACTGTAGATTGCTTCCACTATCCAATTAGAGATGTGCTGCTTTGACACAGCATCACCTCTACTTTCGCCACCAAAGTAGACCAGCAGCTGCTCCGAATTACGCCACTGGCCGGACCAGTGGACGTAAGTACCAAGAGCCCTTACTGGACACAGCAGGTGCATTCTCTCTTGTTCCAGTGTGGGGGATGGAGGAGGGCAGAAAGCCTGCAACACCACATGCTGGGCAGTCGATGTAGGCACTTTAGGAATATAATCCGGCATAGGATACAGGAAGGCCTTGGCTAATCCAGGGGAAAAGTCAAGGCAGGAAGGGGCAACAGAGAGAGTTTGTAGATCTCCTACTCGCTTGTGAGATGTCAAGGCCAGCAGAAGAGCTACCTTTAGAGTCAGAAGCTTATCAGAGGCTGACTCAAAGGGCTCAAATGAGGCCCCTGACAGACCTTCCAGGACCACAGAAAGGTCCAAGGAAGGTATGCGCGGCCTGCAGATGGGCCTCAGCTGCCTGACACTATGCATAAACTTCTAAGTTAGAGAATGTTTCCCCACAGAGGCTTCATCAACAGGGGCATGGCTGGCCAAAATGGCAGCCACGTAAACCCTGAGCGTAGAACGAGCCCACCCCTGAGAAACATTCTTGTAAGAACTCCAGGACTGTAGCTATTGCTCAATTCACTGGGTCTACAGTGGATCCTTGTGGGTGAGAATCTCCCAAGGAGTGCCATCTAGCAGGGATATTATCTCTGAGACCCATATTTGAACTAACAATAAGGTGCTGTTAGCAGCAGACATAGACTGTCTTGGTGAACTCTGTGGTGGTTGGTGGATGGTGAACTCCACGCAATGGGGAAGGAACTGGCTGAATGCCACCATGTGTCAAGCTCACTCAGCAGGTCTGCTTGGTAGGCCTGCAACACTAATGCATAGGCATGCTCACCAATACCTGGCCTTACATGGTGGCTTGAATGACAAAGCCAACCCCCCTAATTAGCTGATGTCGATGGAGAGAGGTAGCTCACAACCACCTCCTCCACCTTCAGCATTGATAAATATCCATGACATTCATTCCCCACAATGGCCAAATAATTCAACATCGTGGGGTTATGAATACAGCCTATGCATGGGTTTCCCCCAGAAGCCTGATATTTTGTCATGCACTTCTGTAAGAGGGCAGCTTTCTGCGGTGTGAGGGATTTACTTTCACTGGGGAGAAAAAGGCTCATCCAGCCTTAGTAACTTCAAACAGCTCTTTGTATGCTGCTCTAAGTTTTTAGCACATCCTTCTTGCTCCTCGGCGTCAGAGAGGAATAATGAAAAATTTTTTTATTATTATTAAAAATTGTGAGGTTTTTTCTTCTTCTCTTTTTTCCCTTTTGGCTTTCCATAGTTGAAGGAGGCGTCGCAATGCGAGCTCCAAAATCCATCAGAGAGCCGTACCTGGAAGACAGAGCAAGACATAGAGCAGCGCTCATCTCTGGCTCTTCTTCCGGATTCATTAGAGATCCCACAAACCTGCGATGACTAACTGCCTCAGCAGTAGCGGGCCAATATCCGGGAGGCTCTGAAACCAACTCACTTCAGCGTTCAAGAAGAGCGCGTGTCACAAGCAGAGCTACCTAATCTAGGCATTACCATGCACAGCCTCTCGAGGCTCCACACAAACACTTCACACAGAAAGTGTGCACTACTCCCCATAATGATACGGGAGCAAGCCATAACACACTTCCTGAATTCTCTCACTCATATTTTTTACTTTCACTTCTTCCTTTTTTCCTTCTCTTATTTAAAGGACTAGTTCGATAAAGACTTCATGTACAAACCATAATGAACGTTCTTTTACTTTGACACTATCTGTTGTTATCTAGATGAGGATGGGTTCCCTTCTGAGTCTGGCTCCTCTCAAGCTTTCGTCCTCATATCATCTTAGGGAGTTTGAATTTAATTGAATTGTGATACCTTCACCCCTCCCCTGATTGTCTGTGATGTTGTTTTTGATGTCATGAACAGTTGTGTTTGGGTTTTTCTTCACAACTCTCACAATGTTTCTTTCATCAACTGCTGTTGTTTTCCTTGGCCAACCTGTTCCATATCTGGTTGTTAGTACACCAGTTGTTTGTTTCTTTTTCAGAAATATTTCAAATTGTTGTATTAGCTATGCTTGATGTTTGTTCAATGGCTGTGATAGTTCCCTTTCAAAGGGAACTTCTACATTGCGTTTAACATAAAACGGTATCGCCTCTCGAGCAACCAGCATCTGAAATTGTGTAAAATCATTTTATAGGCCTGCCATGATCAGGTGACGTGGCAATTAAGCACATCGCGTGATATAAATATGGCACATGTGAACCGGTGTGAATCAGCCTTATTATCTAGCAAAAGACTGCATGTCAGTTGTTTGTATAAAAAAACAAAAATATGCTTAATTTCCTCTCTATCTTTTCTCAAAATCTCTGGACTTTTCCATCCCAGTTGATGAGAGCTCAATCCAGAGGTAGGGCATCAGGATGGATCAGGCAGGTCCAGAGTGCAGAAAGTCTAGGGATCACTGGCATATCCAGAAAATCATATGTGGCTCGACAGAAGGAGATAGGGCAAGGGAGGGAAAGAGAGGGAGAGATCATTAGGCATGCTTACTATCCCGTGATGGATAAGACTGTAGATAAGAATGTAGTTTGTGTAAAAGAAAGTCTATTCATGGTAAGCTTGAGTAAACAGATATGTTTTCAGTCTAGACTTAAACACTGAGACTGTGTCTGAGTCCTGAACACTAATTGTAAGGCTGTTCCATAATTGTGAGGCTTGTAAGAGAAAGCTAAAATTAAAGTAGAGATACACCGATGTATCGGCCGATAATGGGTATCGGCCGATAGAGGCTATTTTTCACGCTATTTCACGGATAGTTTAAAAACATCCGATGATATCAGGGCCGATGATATCCTGTCAATCAAAAGAGGGTGGGAAAACACATCAATCTCATGCTGTGTGTAAAGATGATGTCTCTTGTGTGAAATGATGACAGAACTGCCGTTTGAAAGAACTGTAAGCTCTGCACTGCTAAAATTTTATGAAAGATTTTAATAAATATTATGTGTATCAGTGCGTGGCGGTGAGGATAAAAGGGGGGGAGACAAGAGCCACAGGACTTTATGTGTTTATGTTGGTGTGAGACTTGAAGCAAGTGTGTTGCTTAAGAGGCAAATGAAGAGCAACTTTTGTCTCAAAGCAGCTTTACAGAAACATATAAGCGTGGGATACAGATTTTAAATGTGTGAATTTATCCCAATTAAATTTATATTAAATTTTTTTCATTTAGCAGATTCTTTTATCCAAAGTGACTTACAAATGAGAAAATACAAGCAAAGCGATATATCAAGCAGAGAACAATACAAGTAGTGCTACCATACAAGATCCATTAATTGAGATCCAGAAGAAGTAAAGTGTGCAAAGTAGAGGTGTAAGTGCAATTTTTTCTTTTTTCATTTAATGACTTGGTTAGGTGTTCACAAGGTGGGTCTTTAGCTGTTTTTGAAGATGGTGACAGATTCTGTGGTCCGGATTGAGGTTGGAAGTTCAATCCACCACTGAGGAACAGTTAGTTTGAACGTTCTGGAAAGGGACCTTGAGGTAGGAGGGTGCTGTTCCAGACAAGGTCTTGTAGGTGAGCATCAAGGCCTTGAATTTGATGCAGGCAGCTACAAGAAGCTTGTGGAGGGAGATGAAGAGGGGTGTGACATGGTTTCTCTTGGGCTGGTTGAAGACGAGGCATGATGCAGCATTCTGAAACATCTGAAGGGGTTTGATGGAGCTGGCTGGGAGGCCCGAAAGTAGTGAGTTGCAGTAGTCGAGATTTGAGCCTGTACTAGTATCTATGTAGCCTGTTCAGTGAGGTACGGTCTGATTTTCTTGATGTTGTACATTTTGAACCTACAGTACTGTGCAGTTGTTGAGATGTGGTCTGTAAAGGTCAAGTTGTCATCAAGAATCACCCCCAAGGTTCCTGGCCGTCCTGGTTGGCTTGAGTGTGGTTGGCTGAGCTGTACAGTGAGGTTGTGGTTGACTGAGGGACAGGCTGGTATGACAAGAAGCTCAGATTTTCCCAGGTTGAGCTTAAGATGGTGTTCCCTCATCCAGACCGAGATGTCCAACAGGCAAGCAGAGATACATGTAGAGACGGATGGATCATCAGGCTGGAAGGACATATAGAGCTGGGTATGATCAGCATAGTAATGATATGAGAAGCTATGAGACTCAATCACCTGCCATAGAGATGTAGTGTAGATAGAAAAGAGGAGTGGACCCAGAACTGACCCCTGTGGAATGCCAGTTGTGAGTTGCTGAGTTTCAGAGATTCATGCTTCCCTTCATGATACCAATTGAGCAAACCGGTGGTGATGGTGGCAAGGAAAAACTCCCTAAGATGTTAAGAGGAAGAAACCTTGAGAGGTACCAGACTCAGAAGGGAATCCATTCTCATCTGGGTAACAACAGATAGTATAAAAGTAAAAAAAAAAAAAAAAAGGTCGTTATGGTTTTATATGAAGTCTGTTTGTTGAACTAGTCTACTGTACAAAAGAGACCTGAGTGCAAATCTGCATGTTGTAATGATGGGAGTGATGGAAGGTGTCTCAGCAATTATCTCTGTTTGTGTGATTCATGCCTAATAGATCATGAATTAGGTGTGAATTGCTGCAAAATCACTAAAGTACAGATGTTAAGTATGACACAGGAAAGTAATTGCTTGGGGTGTGGGATCACAAACTTGCTGAGACACAAATCATCCCACAATTCACTGCTTGGTTGTTCATGTTACAGAGTGGGTTAGGCCTACCTACCCCACAACTTAGCTATACACTGAATTATTTATTTAATTTGATCAATTAAAATGGATTCAAATCAGGTATTCACACATGGAATAACAGGAGTTAGACAACATATGAATTATTTGAGGTGTAAGCTTAAAGCTTACAGTATATCTCCTTTTGTCATTAATGGTTAGTAACTATAAGTGCAACATATTATGAGGGTGTGTATTGTATTCATGTTACTGATCATGTATTTCTATCATCATGTACCTGATGGTGACTCCTGAGCATTTAGAAATTATTAGTAAATACAGCCTGAAGCCTAATTCATGTAGAACACGGGACATATATTTAGCCTTTTCTGCAGTGTTACAGCACTGGTAGTAACAATGTCTTTGGTATGTGTAGAAATTACAGTTTTGTCAATTGTAGTGTCTTATTAAATTTTAGATCAATGCCAAAATAAATCATTTGAGTGTCCAATGGGCTACAGGAAGCTCTGAAATCACTGGAAGATTATAGTCCACAAGCTTTGATTCATTGCTTTCATTCAATATAAATTGTATTTAACAGGGATAATGTACAGCTAAGATATTAATATATGATGAACGTATGTCAGCTCTGCAAATTGCAGATGTATTCTTTAAGAATCTATGTTTTTTCACCTGGTATCACATGATTTGTCATGTATGATCAACAGTATACTGCAGGCATGGTTCTAAGAATGTAAATTAATTTGTTGTGCTTCACACAATAGCCACCAGGCAGCGCATGGTACAACATACTGTAGCGGAACACAGTACAACGAAAATGGAATGTGTGGTCAAATGATTCACATAAAAATATTACGTTTCTCATCAAAACTTTTGATAAACCTAATTTAAACAAGTTTCTAATGTGTACTAAATTAGTGCAGCAGTAATATACAGGTTTGCTATACCTGTGACCGGGGTTTGAGCTTCAGCTCAACTAGCTGTTTTTTGTTTGTTTTTTTTTTTTCTTTAGAAAGTTCGTCGAGGTAACATTGAATGAATTCCCTGAGAACAACACTGACTGGAGGCCCATGCCAATTATAAAGATTCAGGTGATTGACTATTAGCAAGTTATTGTAATATACTTGTATAATTGCATATTTTTTTTCACTATTTAACTGTCTTTTTTTATTTTAAGGAACTAATAAACTGCATATATAAAATCAATTCTGTGATTTTTAGGTTATTTGTCATTTAGATGTGCTTCACACAATAGCCACCAGGCAGCGCATGGTACAACATACTGTAGCGGAACACAGTACAATGAAAATGGAATGTGTGGTCAAATGGTTCACATAAAAATATTACGTTTCTCATTAAAACTTTTGATAAATCTAATTTAAACAAGTTTCTAATGTGTACTAAATTAGTGCAGCAGTAACATACAGGTTTGCTATAGCTGTGACCGGGGTTTGAGCTTCAGCTCAACTAGCTGTTTTTTTGTTTGTTTTTTTTTTTTTAGAAAGTTCCTCGAGGTAACATTGAATGAATTCCCTGAGAACAACACTGACTGGAGGCCCATGCCAATTAGAAAGATTCAGGCGATTGACTATTAGCAAGTTATTGTAATTCACTTGTATAATTACATAATTTTTTTTTCACTATTTAACTGTCTTTTTTATTTTAAGGAACTAATAAACTGCATATATATAATCAATTTTGTGATTTTTAGGTTATTTGTCATTTAGTACAGCTTCTTAGCATGAAATCAAAACAGACTTGTGATTTGATGACATAATGCTTATTTGTTCAGAAACAGAAGTAACTAAATACAAAAACTCTGACAGCATGTTTTCAGCTGATGGACACCCCATTGATATGTTTGATGAGCTACAGAGATATTCAAGACAACTATATTCGCCTATATATATATATATATATATATATTTTTTTTATATAATATATAAAATAGTTTGATCCACAAGTGTAATTTTTATTCGTTATGTAGAATATTTAGATCAAGCAATGTCCAGAAATAGGTGCATTTTATAGCCTACTATGAAATTTTCCAGTTTAACTTTTATTTACCTGTAAATAAAAAAAAATGAATGCTTTGTAACATTACTTTACAATGACAGAAATCATTGCTTATTCCAAATCCAGTCTTCAGAACATTGAACGAATATTGTTCATTTTAGTGGAAAAATCTGTGTCTACATTGTTTGCAGTTTTGCAATAGGTCTTATTGAGCGACTGATATTTTTTTTACTGACTTATTTCACTGTCCCACCAGTTACAATTGAGATTTATTTTTTTTTTAAGTTATTGAAAGTACCACAAATTTTTAAATTTTTTTAGAAAAGGAATGCTGTCTCGGAAGTGTAGTCCTCGTCTGCCATGTTTGTAGGTGGCACCATATGCTGAGAACTGCAGCCACGAGTTTGCCATGGAGTAACAGAGTCCCCCCAAAGGGCTCACTCCGGGACCATGGTATGTCATGTGGGCCCATGTGTTGAGTTCTAGATGGTACCATTTCTGTATGACCTGTTTACCAGGAGGACAGGCTGCTGGGATTCGTGACCTGGGGATACAGGCTAAGGCTTGATCTAAGGTCCACTCCATGGCACCCACTGTAGAGGAGGGGGACAAGATATATCTTTCCTGGTCCACCCAACCTTCAGGGGAGTGGATCCGAGACAGTGCATCGGCTTTTGTGTTTTTTGTTCCAAGCCTATAGGACAGGGTGAACTGAAACCTGGAAAAGAATAGGGACCAGCGAGCCTGGCGAGGCATGAGACATTTGGCGATTCTCAGATACTCTAAATTATTGTGGTCCGTGTAAATAACAAACGGGTGTGCGGCTCCCTCCAGCCAGTGTCTCCACTCCTCTAGGGACAGCTTAACAGCCAGGATTTCTCGGTTCCCTACATCATAGTTGCAGTCAACTTCCAATAAAAGAATGCCACGGGATGCAACTTGGGTTTGTCTCCAAATCTTTGAGACAGAATGGCGCCCACTCCCACTTCAGATGCGTCAACCTCCACGACAAATGGTCTGGAGGGATCCGGGTGTCTGAGGATGGAGGCTGTGGTAAAGGCCCGCTTAAGCTTCTCCAGAGCCTCATGGGTGATTGGGGTCCAAAGGAGTCGCTGGAGTTTACCTTTCAGGAAGGATGCCAGGGGATGCCACCTCACTAAAGTCTTGAATGAATCACCAAAAAAAGTTGGCGAAGCCAAGGAAATTCTAAAACTCCCTGATGGTTTGGGGAGTGGGCCATTCCATGAGTGCTTGAATCTTGTGTTGGTCCATGGCTACTCCACTCGGGCTAATGACATACCCTAGGAATGAGATCGTGTGTTGGTGGAACTCACACTTCTTGGCCTTTATGTAAAGCTGGTATCGCAACAGGCAACTCAATACTTTCTGAACATGTTTGATGCTCCTCTAGGGATGTCGAATATACCAAAATATTGTCAATGTTGGCAATGATGTACCTCCCTAGCATGTCCCTCAGGACGTCATTGATTAGATTCTGGAACAATGAGAGGGCGTTAGCGAGCCAAAACGGCATGACCAAGTACTCATAGTGTCCAGAGGTGGTACTAAAGGCCGTTTTCCGCTCGCCCCCCTCCCTAATGCGAATCAGGTTGTAAGTGCTACGTAGGTCCAGCTTCGTAAAAATTCTCAAGGACCGTAGCTGTTCCAGGGCTGAGGGAATGAGAGGCATGGGATACCGGTACTTTACTGTCACTTGGTTGAGGCCCCGATAATCAATACATGGTTGAAGGCCCCCTCCTTTCTTCTCTACAAAGTAGATCCCGGCAGACTTGGGGGACATGGAGGGTCGAATGTACCCAAACTAGAGAGCCTCCTGAATGTATTCTGCCATGGCCCGCTATTCAGCTTGGGAGAGTGGGTACACATGGCCCCAAGGTGGGCTGGCCCTAGGTAGGAGGTCGATGGCACAGTTTTAGGGTCTTTGAGGTGGCAGGCTACTTGCTCTCTCCTTGCTGAACACCTCATGGAAGTCATGATATTCTAGAAGAACCTTGACTGAGACATGGGACAGGGTACTCTCCACAGTCATGGTGGCCACAATGATCATGGAACCCCTCAGACAATTGTGCAAACAATACAGGGACCATTGGGTAAGTTGTTTGTCCATCCAAGAGATTTGGGGGTTGTGCCGTTCTAGCCAGGGTAGGCCGAGAATGACGGGATGTCTGGTAGTAACCGTGATATATAGGACAATGGTTTCATGGTGGAGGGCGCTAACTTGGATGTTGATTGGTAGCGTGCTGTAGGAAATTACTCCTCCACCTATGTGGGACCAGTCTATGGACTGAAGTTCATGAGGTCAGAGCAGGGGACATATGGGGAGGCTGAGATTCTGAGATTCTTCTCATCTATGAAGTTCTCCACCGCTCCGGAGAGATGAATGCTGAAAGAACAAAAGACCGGCCTGAATGCTCTAGTACAATAGGTAAAGTAAATATGTGAGAAGCATGTGACTGGTTATGACTCACCCAAAAGCGATGAGGTTGGCTGTCCGTGCTCCTCTCAGTCACTAGAGGCTTTCTTTGGGGGCACTGACGAATGACATGGGTGCTCTCGCAACAATAAAAGCACCATAACTCGCGACGTCTTCTCTCCCTCTCCTCCTGACACATCCGTACATGCCTGAGCTGCATGTGTTTGGCTGGCAGAACTGGCTCTGGTGGCAATGGACCCCACAGCGCGTGGCGGTTAGTACGGTGTAGACGATCCAGCTGTATTGCTAGGTCAACAAGGTCATTGAAGGCTAGCTGTTCGCCCCAACAGGCTAACTCTTGCAATAACTCAGGATTTAGCCCTTGACGGAACGTGGTCTTGAATGCCGGCTCATTCCATCCACTCCAGGCAGCAATGCTGCTGAATTCCAGGGTGCATTGCCTCATGGTACATGAGCCTTGTCTTATACAGAATCTCACAAAAGTGAGTATACGAGACGAAAGAACAAATACTGACATAATCAGTATATGAGACGAGGAAGCAGCGTCAGCAGCAGGAAGCAGCGTCCCCTGAGTGGACACTATTATATTATTTTTCTTTTTCTTTTCTTTATAACTATCTGTCTCACGTTATACAAATATAACTTAAAACTACATTTAGATAAAACAATCGTAACATCCGCGACTAGCTTATAGTTTGCTAGTATTATCCTCCGCTAGCCTTGTTTACATTTCACTAGCATTAGCCACCGCTAGATTTGTTTCCGTTTTACTAGCATTACCCGCCGCTAGCATTGTTTATCTCCCACGTTTACCACCCTATGTTCAATATGTCTATTGTTTCCTCTGTTCTGAGTGCAGATGAGGACTTGGTCGAGCTGCACACGGTGCTGTTGGAGCTGGAGGAGGTGGAGAAGCAGATTTGTGGCCTTCTCGACAGGCAGGCCCAGCTGCTAGAGCGAAAAACCACACTGGAAACCTTCAAGGTAAGCACGCAGCGTGTTAACAGCACTCCCAAGCCCTCCACGTTGTGTATTTCTCTGTGCAGGGACCAAGCACCTAGGGTGAGGACATTCCCAGCCGTGGTCTCTGTCACGCCGGTAGCCGACACACCACGGACCTTGGGTGACCGAGCGGCGAAAGGTGAGGGCCTCTACACCACCAGCGTTCGAGATCCCGAAGCAGAACCGCTTCACCCCTATCAGTCAGAACAGACCAAACACCGTGATCATCGGGGACTCCATCGTACGGAACGTCCGCGTCGCCTCAGCCAAAGGTAAAGTGCACACTCACTGTTTCTCTGGTGCTCGTGTCCTTGATGTCTCTGTGCAGGCATCCAGGATCCTGAAGAAGGACGAGCGCATCGGAGCTGTTGTGCTGCACGCCGGGACGAACGACATCAGGCTGAGGCAGACGGAGGTGCTGAAGAGGGACTTCACCGCCC
>JAFFST010006021.1:4138-31178 GCA_022414735.1 Noturus placidus
ATAAAGATGGCCGAGGCTATAAGAAGATTGCCAAGATCCTGACACAGAGCTGCAGCACGGTGGCCAAGACCATACAGCGGTTTAACAGGACAGGTTCCACTCAGAACAGGCCTCGCCATGGTCCACCAAAGAAGTTGAGTGCACGTGCTCAGCGTCATATCCAGAGGTTGTCTTTGGGAAATAGACGTATGAGTGCTGCCAGCATTGCTGCAGAGGATGAAGGGGTGGGGGGGGTCAGCGTATCAGTGCTCAGACCATATGATTGGTCTGCATGGCTGTGGTCCCAGATGGAAGACTCTTCTAAAGATGTATGCACAAGAAAGCCCACAAACAGTTTTCTGAAGACAAGCAGACTAAGGACATGGATTACTGGAACCATGTCCTGTGGTCTGATGAGACCAAGATAAACTTATTTGGATCAGATGGTGTCAAGCTTGTGTGGCGGCAGTCAGGTGAGGAGTATAAATACAAGTGTGTCTTGCCTACAGTCAAGCACGGTGGTGGGAGTGTCATGGTCTGGGGCTGCATGAGTGCTGCCGGCACTGGGGAGCTACAGTTCATTGAGGGAACCATGAATGCCAACATGTACTGTGACATACTGAAGCAGAGCATGATTAGTGTGCAGTATTCCAGTATGATAACAACCCCAAACACACCTCCAAGACGACCGCTGCCTTGCTAAAGAAGCTGAGGGTGAAGGTGATGGACTGGCCAAGCATGTCTCCAGACCTAAACCCTATTGAGCATCTGTGGGGCATCCTCAAACGGAAGGTAGAGTAACACAAGATCTCAAACATCCACCAGTTCCGTGATGTCATCATGGAGGAGTGGAAGAGGACTCCAGTGGCAACCTGTGAAGCTCTGGTGAACTCCATGCCCAAGAGGGTTAAGGCAGTGCTGGAAAATAATGGTGTCCACACAAAATATTGACACTTTGGGACCAATTTGGACATTTTCACTTAGGGGTGTACTCACTTTTGTTGCCAGTGGTTTAGACATTAAACCGACACATTAAACAGACACAATGTCTGTGTGTTTTGAGTTATTTTGAGGGGACAGTAAATTTACACTGTTACACAAGCTGTACACTCACTACTTTACATTGTAGCACAGTGTCATTTCTTCAGTGTTGTACATGAAAAGATATCATCAAATATTTACACAAATGTGAGGGGTGTACTTACTTTTGTGAGATACTGTATAAATCTCATGTCACTAAGTCACCTTAGCTCACATCAAAACCCGCCCCTAAAGGTCAGTAATATTGTACTGCAGTTAGTGTCCTGTTATCTAATTAAGCACCAGTTAAGAGTTCTGTAATAATGTTAGCTGATATAGAAACATTTAAAGTATAATCCAACTAATTCCAAAAAAAAGGGGAAGAAATAAATCTAAAAAAAGTTTAGTGCTGTCCATATGAAATTTAGAAACCTTGACTAAAAATGAATGAATGAATTAATTTTAAAAACCACCTTCTTTTGTAGCCGAAGGCAAATTCACAGTCAGAAGATATTTATGAACGTAAGTTCACGTTCACTATTAACACAGCTCACTAAGATTTTCAATTCCAGAACCTGAGCATAAAGCTTACTGTGATCCATCTCAGCTCATCTCATTTCCTCCTGTGCTAATATTCCTCCAAAATATCACCATTCAATAGCACTTTACTGCAACGGAGAGGTGAGGGGGAGGAGAAGGAGGTCGTCTGCACGTTCAATGGTTTCAATTAAAAGACGCTCATGAAGCTTTTAGCAATAAAAATAAATGAATTAATAAAATAAAATAAAATAAAAAAACAGTACCAAGCTGAGATACTGAGCTGTACCAGTGAGAGAGAGAAAAGAAAAAGGAGACAAGAAGAGAGAGCGAAAACTCCGCGTGAGTATTAAAGACAATAAAATGAGAGAGTTTTGGGTGCTTTTGTTGCAAAAAAAAAAATGAATAGATTTACCGTGAATTGCTTGTTTTTCATCATTCGTAATTTCATTGTTCATACCCAAAATGAAATCTAAATAAAGATGGATTATCAATTAATTAGTCATTTTAAGTTTAAACAATAAAAAGGAACATTCTCAAATTGAATCTAGTGCACAAAAATCTCGAAAAAAACCCACGGCGGCAATAACGCTGTGCTACTAGTGGCCCGAAATGAGACACATTCCTCAATGAATGTATTATTACATTATAAAGTGTAATCTAATCGCAGTTCAAATGATGGAGAAATTATACATCCTTACGCAAACTGATCCTGAATTACTAAAACAAGGTTCTATATTTGGGTTGGAATTTGAGCTGCACCAGCTAATCGATAAAATGGATAATAATCAATGATGAAGATCATTGTAAGCGGATCTCATTATGGATTAGTTGGTCTGCACGCAGCACAGAAAGTTGTGTCCTAAATATGAAGTAGTGTACACTTACACCATGTACTGTGCACTACCGTCTAGTGTGTGCATTTATGAAGGTAATATCTTCTCAAATATAACACTAGCGGGTTCTTGTTCTCTCAAAACTGGTCTACTGCAACTCACTACTCTCAGGTCTCCAGCCAGCTCCATCAAACCCCTTCAGATGATTCAGAATGCTGCAGCAGGTCTCGTCTTCAACCAGCCCAGGAGAACCCATGTCACACCCCTCTTCATCTCCCTCCACTGGCTTCCTGTAGCCACCAGTACCAAATTCAAGGCCTTGATGCCCACCTACAAGACCTTGTCTGGAACAGCACCATCCTAACCTCTTGTAACTCTCTCCTGAAGGCTTACGTTCCCTCACACAACCTGTGATTGCGTAACAACCGACGTCTGCTATAATGCCTACTCAGCGTGGCTCAAAGTTCCTTTCCAGAACCTTCACACTACCTGTCCCTCAGTGGTGGAACAAACTTCCAACCTCAATCCGGACCGCAGAATCGGTCACTATCTTCAAAAAACATCTAAAGACCCACCTCTTCCGTGAACACCCAACTCAGAAAAAAAAAATTTATTAAAACTTACTCTGGCACTTACACCTCTACTTTACTCTGCGCACTTTGCTTCTTCTGGAACTCAATTAATGGATCTTGTACAGTAGCACTACTTGTACTGTTCTCCGCTTGATATATCGCTTTGCTTGTATTTCCTCATTTGTAAGTCTCTTTGGATAAAAGCGTCTGCTAAATGAATAAATGTATAAATGAATAAATGTAATGTAAAGTGTCTGTTTTTTTTTTTTTTTAATGCAGTTCTTCTCCCTCAGATGATGAAGAACCAGAACAAAAAACTAACACTTTTTCACGTTTCCAAACTTAACACTGTAAAAGTGTGGTATTTAAAAAAATAAATAAATAAACAAATAAATAGAACTATTAAAATTAATCATTTTATTAGTTTACATGCTATTGAATATAGTTGAATTTTACTCCAAAGGATTAAAAGGGTTTAAACAGTGATCGATTTTGAAATACATGTCTGCTTTGATCTAAATTTGGGAAACAAAACGTTGTCTTAAATCTTAAAATATTATTAGACAGAGCCTTACAACAGTCTCAAATCTTATAATAGGTTATCAAAGAGAAAGTTTAGCTAGAGAACTTTAGCTAGTTCTCTCAGTACATTTACAGAGATCGCTGGGAATGCAGGAAGGAAGTGATGGGAACAGGCAGGATGACTTTGGGAACTCCTTTATTGCGTAGTATTCCTAATTTTTAATCATCAAACACTTTCAACACCCATGTCACCCTGACACGTCGACTTAATTCCAACCCAAGTGTAGAGATCAGTTTCAGTTTGCATAAGGATGCATCATTTCTCCATCATTTGAACTGCGATTAGATTACACTTTAAAATGACATGTACAGTGTTTGCTATGATCATTGGATTCAGGCATCCGCTGGGGGTCTTGGAAACTATCCCTCGTGGATACACTGAAAATCTTGAACGCATCATAGGATCAAACTTCATAGTACAGTGCATCACCCGTCCCGTGCTGTTACGAGTTTAACATGCTAAAGCACAACACGGGGGAGTTCAGTGACAAAGAAACGTTAAGGAAATGACAGTAAATAAGAAACGGTAAAAAGTTGTAGTGGTGAAATTCCGTTCCCGCCCCCCCCCCTCCCCAGGTGACTCTGCTATATAATCATATAATCTAGTGGGGGAAAAGTAAACAATAAACAATAAAAGAAAGAAAAGTTTATTTATCCCGGACCACATATACACCTCTAGATAATACAGATAGGGCTTATAATACTCATCTCTAATTTCATTTTTGGAGAACAAAAAAAATAAAAAATTTAAAAAAAAACACTAAAAGATTTTATAACTCTCACTCCTGTTTAAAAATAAATAAATAAATATTATTAAAGTTCAGAGTGCAAAAATTATCATTAGAGTCAACAGCAATGACGGAAGCACCAAACCGAGAAAATAATTTCCTCCTATTCGATTCTATAGACCCTTTAAACACACACACACACACACACACACAGACACACACACACACACACACACACACACACACACCTAAGGACAAAGAGCAGAAATAAAGAACGAAATGCCGGACATGAAGATCTAAATGGAAGACAACATTAAGGAAAATATTGATTCTGTCCTTCCATGCATGACATCATGGTCCATAAAGCCTCTACTTCGGATTAATGCCGTTGCCTGGGCGATGGGATGGAGCACTTTGCCTCCGCCACCTCAAAAACAACAACAACGTAAAAACAACAGGGTCGGCCTCTAAATTTGCTTTTATGGCTGACAGGAAATAAACTCGCCGTCAATACTAATTTCTGAGGCTCGGCGGCAGCGTGGACGTGCGCAGGGCCGAGAGGAAAGAGCAAGCACGTGAGAGGATGACGCATGAAGTCGGCGTGTCATGTCTGAGACGATGTTATTTAATGCCTGCGTTAACACGAACGCTGTAAGAAGTATAAGATTGCAGCATTTTTACACCGCTTGGCGTCTAAACAGGTATAAATCAGCAGAAATGCCTTGTAATACGTTCACTTCAAATCAAAGAAGAAATTCTGCCTTTATTCCAAATTGGGGGTTTTATTCTCGTATTGTTAATTCTACAACACTGGCGATACTCAGCCCTTCTCATGCTACACACTAAAATCACTGTTTCTGCACTGTCGTTTCCAATGAAAGGGAAAATCTCCTAATATAATGAGTGTAAGGCCCGGTTCTCCCGTTCTTGGGCTCTTTAAAATGGCCAGTCATCCGTTGGAAATTTGTCTAAACGTCTGTATGACCCTCATAATAAAATCCTCAGTGGCCGATTATGAAAACCGAATTCAATATTCTGTAAAAGTCAAGCCAGCAATTTCCTGGGTCAGCGCCTAACAAGACTTCCTGAATTCATCCATTTCAACATGCACAAACGTGAACTCGGAACAGCTATAAAGATGGCGTGTCGGTGCTGACCTTTATCATCGCAGACTTCAAACCGTAACTGCAAGGTAATGCAGGAACGTCAAACCAAAAAAAATTATATTTATATACACTCATGCTGTGGCTTAGTGGTTAGCACGTTCTCATGTGTGCGGAGTTTGCATGTTCTCCCCGTGCGTCGGGGGTTTCCTCCGCCAGTCCAAAGACATGCATGGTAGGCTGATTGGCGTGTCTAAAGTGTCCGTAGTGTATGAATGGGTGTGTGAGTGTGTATGTGATCCCGCCCTGTGCTTCCTGGGATAGGCTCCAGGTTCCTCGTGACCCTGAAAAAGGAGTAAGCGGTAAAGGATGGATGGATGGATACACCCATGCTTTCCAAAATACATGGAATGCCCGGGAAGATCACGTAATGTGTAACTGATCCCAGATATAATGCTCCGTCTGTCATCAACGTGTTATAAATAAAACACCACACGCTTTCAGATCTCGCTCAGAGTCCAGACCAATGAAAAGAGCTCCACTTTACCTACATACTTACTATGCATTCAGTGGATTTAAAAAAAGGCTACACTGAATCCGAGAGGGCTTTGGCGTGATGTGTCTTGACCGAAGTCTGTGGCAATTTTGAAAAATTAAAATTCGCAAGCTCTGAATATTGCTAAGTTTGATTGATTTTGCGAAATCCTGGAAGTAGGTAGTTATATGCATTTACACTGACTTCCGTTATTGTCATTGATCTGAGAAATAAAACCATGTTTACAAACACTTGATCATGTGATGTGTCGCGATTGCGATGCGTACTTAACATTTAAGAAAGGCTCCCTGAAACCTGTCCAGTTTACAGTGCGCCTGTGCCCACTGTAGCCTCAGATTCCTGTTCATGTCTGGCAGCGCTACACTTCAGCTCTGATCGCTCACCTGCCTTAAGGTTTGATGTGTTCCGAGATGCTTTTCTGCTCACCGTGGCTGTCAAGAGTGGTTAATCGAGTTAGCATGACCTTCGGACTATTCTACTCTGAACTCTCTCGTAAACAAGGCATGTTTTTTAGTTTTCCCCGCACCATTCTGTATAATCTCTAGAGAGCTTGAGACTTGTCCGTGAAAATCCAAGGAGATATCCTGAAATACTCAAACGACCAGTCCGTCTGACACCGACTACGTCACAGAAATCACACTTAAGGAGAATTGAGGAGAACATTAACAGAAACTCCAGACCTGTATCTTGCACTTGACTGGCTGAATGAGCAGAAGCACAGTGCTGGTGTTCCTATTAAACTGGACAGTCAGTGCATTACATTTACATTTATTCATTTAGCAGACGCTTTTATCCAAAGCGACTTACAAATGAGAGCACACTCACACACCAATGGTAGCAGAGCTGCATGCAAGGTGCTAGCTTGCCATTGGGGGCAACTTAGGGTTCAGTGTCTTGCCCAAGGACACTTCGGCATGGGATCACCCGGGCCAGGATTCGAACCACCAACCCCACGATTAGTGGATTAGTGGACAACCCACTCTACCGACTGAGCCACAGCCGCTCCATAAAAAAAAGTGGAATAAAAGCAGCGTCTTTCTTGACTGGTCAAACTTCGAATTAGAGAGCCCTTATGGAAGTGGAAGTTAATTGATCTCACCATCAGAAAGGAGGAAATTACACCCGGGCTGAGTCACTCTCCAATGATTAATAGATTTAAGGGGGGCGAGGCGGAGAAGAAGTGCGATGGAGAATGGAAAAGAGGTGAAGGAATCCTGGGAGATTACAACAGCTACATCCGTGTCCCAGCGCTAAGATATACCATTTTAATCTGTGTAAAGGTGATTCGTCTCTGTCGTCCTGTTCCAAAGTCCAAATTGCATTCAAACTCCGAATATAATACACGCGAAACTTCTATTAGGAAGAAAAGTCAGTGAAGTAAATCTATATTTAGCATTTAGACCGAGCACATCATAATTATAATGCATTTTTTTCTCTCAGTCGTGTGTCTGTGTGTGTGTGTGTATGTTTACCACTGATTGATCAAGTATTGCTTCTTGCTCCTCTCCTCTTCCAGACCTTTCTGCACTTCTTCAGTGATCTTCCGTCTCAGCTCTGACTCATGCACTGCAGTGAGGAGAGGACAAAAGAAACAGCTGTTTTTGAGCACAAAGGGACAAAGGCGGTAAATAAATCTGATTTGGAAATATGTGTCCGTGGTTATGGCAACTGTGAGAAAAGAAAAACACGCTGTAGTGTAGTTTCGACTTGAGGCGACGGAACAGCCTCGCACTGACGACCGCACTGCCATTAAAACCTCATTACGCTTACACTTCTTTCAAAACACACACTCAACAAACTCTCTCAACTTCTCACATGTTTGGGGGGGGGGGGGGGACTCGAGCAGCAAAATAAAAAAACCAAGCTGCATTTTTGTTTGTTCTTTATGAAGTTCAAGCGAGAAATAAAGATAGGGAATGAGGTCTCAGTTTATAGCTGCTATAACATAAGAAGAAACAGGAACTCACTTTAGACTAATATTTAGACGTGACTGTAAAGGGATAAAAATTTCATCCATGTCGCTGTTTAAAATGTAAAATTTATAATAATGTGCTTTTCTACGGTAACAACTTCAAGACTTCTATAAGTATTCTATAAGGGCGGCTGTGGCTCAGTCGGTAGAGCGGGTTGTCCACTAATCCACTAATCATAGGGTTTGCGGTTCAATTCCCGGCCCACGTGACTCCACATACCGAAGTGTCCTTGGACAAGACACCGAACCCCACGTTGCCCCCGATGGAAAGTTAGCGCCTTGCATGGCAGCTCTGCTACCATTGGTGTGTGTGTGTGTGTGTGTGTGTGAATGGGTGAATGAGACACAGTGTAAAGCACTTTGGATAAAAGCGCTATATAAGTGCGCCATTTACCATTTACCAAGTATTAAAATAAATTTTAAAAATGTATTGCTGCTATGGAGAAGTAATGTAAGATGTTTATTTAACACACTTCTTGGAAGGAGTCTCCAGTGTCGGTGCTTGTACGTAACAGTCAATATAGCTTCGCACACACGGGAAGGTCTTGAGGTTTGCGCTTTCCAGTTTCTCGGTCAGACGACAAGCTGCCGTTTTTACTCCCATATCTTAAGTACGTATCTGTATTTAGCAGCTAGTAAACCACATCTGGGGCTCAAATTTTAAGAAAAAGGCACAACAAGGAATACATGTTAAAGATAGTACAGCATGTCTGAATGAGTATTACAGTAGAATGTGTACATTTTGGCTAGTAACAACCCGTATCAGAACTTCAGCTAAAAGCTGAACAAGCCACGCCCACAAACGACAGGCAGTAACTTAAAGTTTTGGGAGTGACGCTTATTTGTCATTTAACGGATTCATACCTAATTTGCACAGAATTGAGAAAACCTCCGGTGAAATGTCACGGCTCCATGTCAGGCATGCACAGAGAACACTATTGCTCACTTGCTGGTAAGAAAGCAGGGTACGGGGTTTTTCTGTTAAGTCTGTTTCTCTGTAGCACCGTATAACAGTGGGTTTTCCAAAACAGGGCTTTTCATAAAACTAGAACCATGTATTTGTCCTTGACGACGACGACAATAAACCTTAATTAATCATCCAAAAAAAAAAAGAAAAGAAAAACCAAATTTCCACATTAGCTTATTAATAATGATGCGGAGTCTTTATTGGTCACATATACATTAAAGCATAGTGAAATTCTTGTCTTCACATACCCCATGTCAGGAAGTTGGGGTCAGAGTGCAGGGTCAGCCATGATACAACGCCCCCTGGAGCAGAGAGGGTTAAGGGCAGTGGCAGCGGCAACCCTAGGGGCTTGAATGCCCAACCTTTGGGTCAGTAACTCAGAGCCTTAACCACTAAGCCACCACTTAACCGCTAGTAGTGTACACCATCCCAATCATCACCCAGAAAACCCTAGACTTGACTATATTACAGCTAAAAGGAGTTGGCCTCGGTCAATTTCATAGCAGAAAAGCACCAAAATGTATAATCCAGGGGTGTTCGATCTTATACAGGAAGGGCCAAGCAGAAGCCACACCCAAGTCTATTGAAAGCCAAGGTCAACTGATTAAACAGGTGGAATCAGGTGTTGCTCCTGCTTGGTTGGAGTGAAACCCTGCACCCACACCGGCCCTTTCCAGATAAGATGGGACACCCCTGGTATAAACTGTCCTGCTATAATAAACACTCACTGTGTTCCATCGGCACAAAACGCCACAAAGTTGTTATGACGTCATTGATATCTGTAGCACAGCCTCAGGCAGTGCAGCAAACTGCAGGCAAAATCATCAGAAATAAACAGGTCCATGATTTTAATAATTCATGAGCGCGGCAACAGATGGAGATTTAATCTGTTCGGAAAACAAAACTTTTTTTTTTTAAATGATTCAGAAACACCATCAAAAAAGATCGAAAAGAAGAAGAAAAAAAGAAGACAAAAGCACCAGATGGAGAGCTGAGAAAAGTAACTCCTCTCAAAAGTGCTCCTGATGGCTCAACGCACAACACTTCGCCCCAATTCCAGGCACGTCCAGAAAAAGAGATTAGTTGGTGAGACAGCGAGAGACAGAGACATACTGTGACACTTGACACTTATTACTGCTACAGAGTCATGGTCGAGTCAGCACCCTTGAATATAAACCCAAGGAACAGCTAATGGAAGCTGAGGAAAGACAGTAGAGCGAGAGAAACGCCGCCAATGTCAACGTTTTCACGCTGCAATATCCTACACATCACCTGTTGTTTTTTCCTGTTATGAGCTCTCAGAGGTGTTGAGCTCCAGTCTCGCAATAAATCGCATCATGGTCATGTTTTCTGAGAGAATCGTGGGGTTTTCTGTACCACTACAACACTGACTTCAAACACAATGCAGTAAAAATAAATAAACAAACAAACATTAATTACAACTGATATGATTACTGTCTGATATGTGATATAATCTGTTTCAGATTTCCTTCCGACCAATCCGATTCAAGTATTCAACAACACTGCAATAGGTGTGTGCATATACATACATACATACATATACACATATATACATACATATACATACACACTATATATACACACAATCATATACACACACACACACTGTGTGTGCGCACACACAAAACCCCAATTCCAAAACAGTTGGGACACTGTGTAAAATGTAAATAAAACCAAAATGCAATGATTTGCAAACCTCATGAACTCATTCATTACTCACAATAGAACATAAAAAACATATCAGATGTTTAAACTGACGAAAAATGTACCATTTTAAAGGAAAAAAAGGTCATTTTGAATTTGATGGCTGTAACGCGTCTCAAAAAAGTTGAGACATGGACAACAAAAGGCTGGAAAAGTAAGTGTTACTAAATAACTGGATGTTTAATAAAACTTTTTTTTAAAGTGTCAAAATTATTGTCAGTCCTGCCTTTAATATTATGTTCAACGTCTCTTCGACAACAGCACAGAGTCTATACCGCTCGCTGTGAATAAAGATACCGAGCACACTATCTTGAGATCGTTCTTCAATACACAATCATTCCAGATCATCTACTGGGGGTTCTCTTGGATTGGAACTGGGAGGGCCATGTCAAATACTTGATTCGGTAGTCATTGAACCATTAACTGCAGTATGAGCTGCGATTACCAAATCACCAGGAGACGACGTCCGATGTAACCTTAGAGAAAAGGATAAGGCGCATTTTAAACTTTGCAAAGCGATTAATGTAACCTGATACACATCTATCAGTCGGTGTTCAACAGACATCTACGTACTTTTAAACCTTTCAGTCACTCTCCGGCTCATTTACACTCCTGTTTCTCATTATAAATTTAATCTCCAGACTTTAAAGAAAGCCGAGAGGTGGACACAGAAAGGAGATTTAAATTTTTAAAAAAAAAAAAAACCTCTGGAACGTCTAATTCTGCACCATCTCAGAGCTTTGAGGAGTTCTCTGTAGGTCAGACGCATCTCCAGAATGACATTAGCAGTCCAGGGCTCTATGTCACTCCTGCGACATGTAAATGTTAAAAGATTAAAAACTCATCATCTTTTGATATTTCCTCTCTCCATGTCTCGCTCGCATCGGCATTAAAGGAAACCTGCGGAGTAGCTCTTGGGCGAGGAGATAATAGACAGAGGCAAATTGCGCTTCTCATCAGAAGTTTCATTAACCTCAGGACCTGAGCGGAGGGAGGGGTAATCTGGAACATTACCGCTTCCTCACGCTCCGGCTTAAACGAGTCGGAACACCTTCCCACCTGCATAAAGAAACTTCCAGGCATATAAAAATAAATAATAAATAAAAGAGAAAAAGTGCCCAGGCCTTCTAGCTTTTCTCTCCTCCCTCTATACATCTGAGTGGTAACTTTAAACCTTATTAAGTTTATGTTTTAAATTATCTGAAAGAACTTTCATTTGGATTGGGTATCGATCGGTTTATTCTATGATGATGGTTTTACGTTGGGACCGAGATGTCGCCAAGATCACAGCAAGTGTGACATGGCAAAATGTCAGGAAGTTGTTCATATGGTGGGCATGAAAAGTGGGTGGGAAAAGCAATGTTGAAAGGTTGAGCAACAAAGAAACAGAGTGACCATGTATGCTGCTAGTCATAGTTCCTAAACTAGACCTTGTTTTTGCTGCAAAAAGACAGCAGCTACTGCAAATGGGTTTGCCTGCATTTCCTTGAGGATTTGATCATTTTTTTTTAAAGTTTCATCAGAAATGCATTTGATTCGTGGTCATAAGAGTGGTTTTACAGCTGCTCTGTACCTAGCTATGTAGTGCGTGTTTCCACATTGCACTACATTTACATTTATTCATTTAGCAGACGCTTTTATCCAAAGCGACTTACAAATGAGAGCACACTCACACACCAATGGTAGCAGAGCTTCCATGCAAGGTGCTAGCTTGCCATCGGGGGCAACTTAGGGTTCAGTGTCTTGCCCAAGGACACTTCGGCATGGGATCACCCGGGCCGGGATTCGAACCACCAACCCTACGATTAGTGGACAACCCACACTACTGACTGAGCCACAGCCGCCCACCTAGCCAGGTGATGCCATGGCAATACCAGAGTAGAGTAACCATTGAAGTCCTTTCGATTCTAGTGAAGCCATGGTCATAGCATGGAATCTGACGAGATGTTAGGGAAACCATGACGATACCAGGGAACCCGAAAGAAGCCAAATTCAGGGAAACCACTGCCATAAACAGGGAAACAGTCGTCAATCTTTATTTATAGAGCACATGTAAAACAGCAGAAGTTGGCCGAAGTGCTTTACAAACCAAATCAACCAATTAAGACAGAACAGAGTTGTTTAAATATGTAATAATAAATAAATAAATAAATAAATAAATAAATAAAATAGATACCTTTAAAAACAGCATTACATATTTATCCATTTCACCTGAAAAGGCAGGGTCATCTTTGGCTTTATAACAACAACGAGGAACTCTCAAAAGAAACTGTTGGCCACATGGGCAAAACCAGTCATTCCAGGGAAACCGCGGCGATCGCCGGAGGAAAACCATAAACCGCGTTGATCACTGGGGGAAACCATAAACCGCGGCGATCACCGGGGGAAACCATAAACCGCGGCGATCACCGGGGGAAACCAAAAACCATAGCAACACCCCGGAAAGGAAAACCATGGCAATAATCAGAGAAACCAGAAAAGTCATAGAACTAGTGATCCATCAGACAAGTCTAAAAACTCAAATCATACTGAAACCCCTCAAATCTAGACTTCTTTCCTGAGTTCCCTGAAAGAAAGACACAAATAGTCTTACTGAAATATATTTTTAAAAACCTTTGCATAACAGATTGTTAATTTGGGCTGCTGTAATTATCGGAGTGAACTGGGTTTGCAATCTGGGCTAATGAGAAAACCGTGTGAACTGATGATGCAGGTGACACCGTCTGCTGATTAGGACATAAGCACACCGATTAAACAATGACGAGACACAATATGGCGTTTTAATGTGCAGTTCGGATACGGTGTGAGGATATTATTTCATTACAGGCAATGGCTGCACAAGTGTGTCTTTAATGCAGTTTTCTGACTCCCTCCTGAACCTGCGAGTGATCTTGGGGAAAAAAAAATAAAAAAAGGTAATTAGCACATAATGGTGAGAGGTGCGTGGGCTCGGTGTATGAATATTTATGGCGAAGTGGAAAGCGGTGGGAGGATCAACCTCGGCTGCCGTCTAATCAGCCCACCCGGCGACTCCTGCCTTGATTTTGAGACAGGCCCGGTCTCACAGAGACTGGCACTCATGGGCACACAATCAATTCGCCTCATTAAGGTCATGACCTCTGGAAATTAAGCAGGCAGCCAGAGAAGTGCGACACAGACAGGGAAAATGCCACCTGCTTGTACCAAACAGCTGGACTGACAGATTACCTGATGTTTACCTTTTCTTTTTTAAACACTTCAACCTTTATCCTCACTCAGCTATCTTTTTTTTTTATTCAGTGATCTGAAATGAAAACTCGAGACAATGTCTGTCCAAAACTGACAGCTTTAATACATGCTACACCAGTCTCTTCTGACGCCTCACACAGCCAAAATGAAAGATCTGTCAACTTTAAACAGACGAGAAAACATAGAGTATAATAAAGAGAGAGAGAGAGAGAGAGAGCGAGCGAGACAGTTATGAGACAGCCGGTAACACATCAAGAAAGAGAGTGTGAGCGTCTCTGTGGCTAAGCTCATTAAGCTGATCTGTGTCTCGTTAACAGGAAGCCGTCTCATTATGTTTGATGTGGTCAGGTGACTTGCACGCCGAGCGAGAACTGGTCCCGCTTCTCATCTCTTGCACTTGGGAGACTGTGGATAAAAGCCGTAGAAGTTTTTTCTTTTTTGCACCTTTCTCACACACGCAGCACATGGATAACGATGTGAAAAGGAGAAAGTAGAAGAAAAGAAAGAAAGAAAACCATCATCATGCTGGGCGCTTGTGAAATTCTCACTCCTTTTTAGCAGAAGAGTGTATTAGTTATTGCCTAAAACGTTTCTTCGTGATGTGTCGTTTGGACATGAATTACAATCCGAACATGGAAAATATCAAGCCCAAACACCACCAAAAGCTCCACTGAACACATACGAAAGAGTCCTTTGGAAAAGTCTCAGCTCTGGATGCTCATTTGGACACTTTTCTGGCAACAAGCTTCAGCATTATGAATCTGATTGGTTCTCAACACTTGTGTGTATGCAGTTGGAAAACCTTTGACCACCACGATAAAGAAAGTGTTAGTGAGAAAAATATAGTCACTGGATTGGGAAGAAAAAAAATAAAATTAAATTAAATAAAAAGATATCAAAGACTAATCTTGCAAATTTAATCAAAAAAAAAAACAAAAAAAAAACAAGATGTGTAGTATCTTCAGGGCTCCTTTAAAAATGTATTCCATTACAGTTACAAGTGACTTTATAAAAACATTTAAAATCAGTAACATAATCCAAGTATCACAATATAAAAGCAATTGATTATTTTTGGATGACTTCAAGGTCACATGTGTAAATAAAGTCAGGGGAAAAGCAATAAGATAAATACTTTTATTTAGAGCTTATTTTAGAGTTTAAAACCATGTTGAATGTTTGAATTTGTTTTAAGAAAAGGAATAATTAAATGAATGAATGAATAAATAAATAAGCGCTGTCCCTGAAGCGGGTAACATTACATCACAAAGGTTTGGGTGATCAAAGTCTGGTTTTCCAAAACGAGGACACCTTTTAAGCACTCAAAACAGTGTTATGTTATCAATGCAGATTTTAATACACAGATATATTACACACACATACACACACACAGTGCCTTGCGAAAGACAAATCTCCGTCCCAGTCTCAGGTCTTTTGCAGACTCCCTCAGGTTTTCTTCCAGAATGGTCCTGTATTTGGCTCCATCCATCTTCCCATCAATTTTAACCATTTTCCCTGTCCCTGCTGAAGAAAAGCAGGCCCAAACCATGATGCTGCCACCACCATGTTTGACAGGGGATGGTGTGTTCAGGGTGATGAGCTGTGTTGCTTGATTACACACAGGTGGATTCTATTCATCAACATTAGACATTTAGGTCAACCTTGGATCATTCAGAGATCCTCACTGAACTTCCGGAGAGAGTTTGCTGAACTGAAAGTAAAGGGGCTGAATAAAAGTTTTTTATTTGTTGAAAAAGTTTGAAATATCCAATAAATTTCATTCCACTTCATGATTGTGTCCCACCTGTTGTTGATTCTTCACAAAAAATTACAGTTTTATATCTTTATGTTTGAGGCCTGAAATGTGGCAAAAGGTTGAACAGTTCAAGGGGGCCGAATACTTTCGCAAGGCACTGTGTGTGTGTGTATGTATGTATGTATATATATATATATATATATATATATATTACACACACACAAAATATTGTAAGTACACTGAACAGATGACCTGAACAAAAACTATTTTTGAACGGCACAAATAACACAAACTAATCACGCTAATTTGGTTAAGTGACATCATTCTATATTTAAACACTGGTAGAAACAACACTGATTTATACTTTATTTTAAAAAAAAGCAAAAACAATTCTCTAACTCCAAGTACCGAGCAAGCACAGTGTCAGTGGATAAAAAGTCTTCCCCTTATCGCTCTCGGAAGCACAAACGCATCCATATGTATGATCTAAAACCATGACTCATGAGGTGATCTAAACTGCACTGCTCGCAGGTCTTTCGAGCTCATTAATTCAGAGTGCTTTCAACACTGCTAACTGTCTCGCAAATAACCGCGCTGTCATAAAGTTCACTTTGTGAAGATAATGATGATGTGGTAATCATCATTATTATACATTATTCACCGTCTCACTCTTTCGGCATCATATTTTAATCCTCAGACTGGAACTCCACGGGACCGGGTGACAAACAGATCCGGATAAATATCTTTAACATACGACGTAAGGAGACAAAAGTACAGCTCAATGAAACCGATTTTCTTTTCCCCCCTAAGGCACAAGCACGATGTGCTGCAATCAAAAACTTCGCTACATAAAATCATCCTCTCCATTGGGAATTTAACTTGTTTGTTTCCCTTAATCCGTATTAATGCACATAACTCGCTTACTAGTTTGCCATATGTTATGTTATATTACGTTAGCTACCACATGGCAACCAAAACATGAGACTGGGCATCACATTGGACCTTTGGGCTAGATAATAAATCTATGTACAACTAAGTTAAAGATTGCTTTGTATAATACATCATTTATTATACCTTCATTAAAGCGTTTGTTAAAGCAAGTGTTTTTTTTTTTAACCAAACATAAGATTCTCACCAGTTTTCCAAAGGTTTCCCTGATTATCTCGGTACTCATTTGCCTACAGTGATGAATGACAGTCAGCTGAAAATAACCGACCTTCTTCAAAGCACAGCTGATCTATATTTAGTAACAAACGTCCATAAAAGGTAAAGCTCACAGAGGGATGAAAATGACAACTGACTGGTGAAAGAGCGCCTCCTATAGGTGGCGTCGCTAAACTTTCCACTAATGCAGCTCAGCCGTCGCAGCATGTTGGCTACCATAAGCACACACTAATGCCTCCTCCGTTTAGCTTTTAGAATAAGGTGGCACTACTTTTATCCTTTTTTGACCGACTGGAATTATTTGGTCTAAATGTATGGATCTCATTTGGATCCTGTTCTTTCAAAAGGTCATTAATATGAAATGACTGGGTACCAACAAAAGTTCCACTAAATTGGTGTGTGCAACATGAAATAAATAAGTGATCTAATGTAACCTTTTTGATCACTAGTTAATCGAACAGGAAATCTGAAGTCTCCTCACATGTATATTTCAAGAGGTCTCGTAGGATCGGGACATTTTTTCCAAACTTACTGTTACCGTTTCTCCAACAGGTGAATAATCATAACCTTAAACTCCTACAATTTTTTTTTTACATTATATTGTCACCACCAAGTTTAATTTGAGTCTTAAAGGCCCCGCCCACAGCTCATAGAGCATGTGGTATCTTTTGTACACTTTTCTGGCCACAACCTTTTCATGAAATGTCACGAGCTTTGCTGAGAAATAATTAACTTTTAAATAGAGTTGATTTATACGGTACTGTTTGAATCGAGTAAACAACAAAATCTCATGTATTTGTTTCCAGGCAACAGAATAAAGTCTGTGGTTGTACGTCTGCCGTGCCAGTCAAATTGTCATTCTTATGGAAACACATACGAACATTTAATTTGCCTGATCATCTTGAGTATTAATTATACTCAACGTACACAACTGTGAATGTGTGTACTGCGACAATACCTCAAATTCCCAGTGTTCTTTTATTTTTTATGTCGTGCATTAAATACCACCGTCCTTTGTTAGCTCTCATAGCGAGGACCCAGTGTGAACACCTGAGAAGGAACGTCACGCAGAGCGAGCTCGGCACAAACTCACAATTCAATACAACACATTTTCTGAACGCAGCTGCGTATAAAAAGGGGCAAAACACTATTTATTAAACAGGTGTTTTAACAGAAAGCTTTAATTAGCTAATTAGAAGCAACATGAAAATGTGTTAATTAATTTAAAATGGCTGACTGCAAAACTAAAAAGACAAAAACCATGAGCCATTATTTTGTCAACATAGGAACATGGCTTCAGTCGATATTCCAGAGGGCTTAAAAATAAATAAATAAATAAGACACCGAGCAGTACTCTAAAACTCGGGGTTAAGACAACAAATCATTGTGGTGAGCAGCATTCCATATCATTTGCATAATGCCACCCACATGGTGCCTGGAAGTCCCGAGGTAGCATGCTGTGGGGGAAATAAATAAATAAACCCCAAACACCACAGAATATACTGTAAAACCACCCAAAGTTTAGTCTCTGAATCCGTTGCTCTTTTGCACACTTTTCTGGCCAGAAGCTTCAGAACTTTGAAGGTTGTAATCTCTCTTCACGTATGTACGTCCGTGCACAAGCTTTCAGTAGGAAACGCTACGGACTGGAAACTAATGGAAGCTTTACATCACAGCGTGAATCGTTCAGCTTAGACACGTTTCCCCTAGAACGCTGCAGACGTCGTGACAGCTTGAAAAAGAGTTTATTTATGAATGCTACATCATTTCATTCCCTTCACACTGTTTTTTTTTATTTTTTATTGGAATGCAAGACCAATATAGACAGAATAGAAATGGCACAGAAAATGACACCCAGAGAATGAAACGGGGTAAGATCTCTCAGCAAACAAAATAGCTCCGAATAATTCGTTACGATAACTTCAACTCGCATTTAGAACGCGTTCTACTTTAGTCAACGTATACTCAATACAAGTAAAAAGTTATACCTTTCCTGTTGGAGTACATTTTTTTTCTTTCAGTACAATGGAACAGAATTGTGAATTAACAGAATTAACGCTCATTAAATTAGATTAATAATAGTCTAAATTTCCCCCTTAACTTATAAATGAACTTTTAAATGGCATGAAATTTTACTCTGCATTTAGTTGGTCCACGTGGTTTGTGTAAATCTAATGACACTCAACAACGTCGCTCCAAGGATTTATTTAAGGTTTTATTTTAGGTGTCCTTTTTTTTTATTTATTTAAATCTGTTCCGGAGGATTAAATCGCTAATTAAGATTCTTTTAATGCTTAAATCGCCAGCAGGGAAAAATCAATATTGTTCAAGCTCAATTGTAATATGGGACAAGTAAACTAATGCCGCATGCTACAAATGGAGGGAGTAAAATTCAAAAGCCTTGAATCACGTAATAAAGGGCAATTTCCCATTACACCGTGAAATTCCATGTAATTTACAGATGAGTACACTGCAAAACCTGCACCCAACTCTCAGCCAAAGCACCAGCAATCTACTTAAACAGACTCGAATACATCATAACAACAACAACTATATAGAGCTCAAACAATTTCTAGATTACCAGGTCATCATTAACAAAGATACACCGCATTTATGACCACACTTTTACAGCATGAAGTAAACATGCATTCCTAACAAACACCTTGGAATCGGAACAAGTTTAAACAGTGGTCCTAATTACTTCCAGCATCAATTCATTAACACAAGCAAGAATGAATAGTTTCATTAGCGGTCTAGTGATGGCTATAAATCATAATATGAGGAAGCTGAGCCGGTGCTCAATTTCCCAAAGAGCAGCTGAACTTTACAGCGAGGAAAATAAAGCACATTAGTCTGTACGGTAATCTAATCTTTGAAAATCCATAGCGTAATGGTCCTGAATTTGGCCCGTAAGTATTAGGAACGATGGCTATCTTGGTTAAAAAATAAATAATTTTTTTCAATCATGCTCTCTAGCCCAAAGCTATCGTCAGGCAGTTTTTTTTTTTTCCCCTGATTTCATTTTAATAACAAGACAGAATACAACCTTGTACTCTTATTCGTGTAACATTAAGACTAAACAACCATCTTACAATCTCTAAATCTGCACTATGACAACTCTTAGGTACGCTAGTGTAAATCTACGTGAATAGCCATAAATATAACAATAAATTAATATTGCGTAGCATAAAACGCCTACTTATTCCAATGTACAACACCTAAAAACACTAAATAAATCAGCTATGGGCAAGGTACAATGTTCTGTCTAATTATAATATTCAAATTAGGCTTGTGAGATATTCATCACCGCCCCCCCCTTATGATTTTCCTTTTTTTTTGTTTTTTTAAAATGTTGATAAACGACTTAATCATCCAGAACCTAAGCCTTAAAAAAAAAAAAAAAAAAAAAAGAGAAGTGAGCCTTTACATTGAGCATTTCTGGTTTACGGAGCTTGAAGGACGGTGTAGAGATATCAGCGGTGTATTCGAGAACTGCTTTAGATGTAGGCATAGCCATGCTGCGTCTTTATTCTGGATTTCTGCTGAGAACATGTGACGTGAAAAAGGTTACTGTGTGGAAAAGGGGAGTCGGAGGAATTCAGCACAAGACCACAACCACACTGCATCTTCAGTTCAATAGATGGAACCGGCTTTCGGTGTAAAAAATTTTTTTTTTTTTTGGTTTGTTAAGAATTTTTAATATAAATATTCTCCATCGAGATGTGGAGAAAGAGGCGGAGCCTCCAGGCAGCTTAAGTTAATACCGGAGCACTCAAAAACACCTACGCATGTGTCAGTCGTTCCAGATTTACACGTTTTATTGTGGAGAAGACTGTTCGATCTCCGTATTTTTGCGTGATATCTCATACTTCGTAATAGCGTACTCCGATGACGGAATAAAAGGTCACATGGACATCAACGTGATATTGTGTAGAGATGATTAAATTGTTACATCATCACACAAGTCTAACTCAAATATACTTCAGAATTAATGAATATATATTTAGTTAAGCACCAGGTTAAGGGTCATTAATATGGTATTATTCCAGAAACACTTCTGAAAGCTCGGAAAGCTTTACTTACCTTGAAAAATACTGTTCCGAGGTACTAATGAACTATCTTGTGCCGTACATTCCCATTAAGCAAGAGTCGGTTGTACCGATTTTATTCTGCTGCATTTAAAACACATCTTTGTTTTCTGTTTTATGGAACAGGTTTCCCTCCGAACTCAGGAAATAACATCTAAAGTGGGTTTCAAATGATGGTTCTTTAGCAAGATTCTGGTAAAATAATAAAACAAATGGAAAATACACACTTGCATTCTGCCCAGCGATGTAATGTTTACTTTCTTTATTCTATTTTACTTTGTTTCCATGGTTTATTTTTAAGGATCACAGTGCAAATAATCTCTGTAGCTTTAAGCCACGTTCACATATACACAGATTTCATCGCTGCAGGTCAACAGTCGCTGTAATATGAAGTCGCTAGTAGGTGTTCCTACTACCGGTTGCCATAGAAACATTTATCTATCTGAGGCGAAAGTGCGAGCACCGGACTATCTGGGTCCACGGAACAATCCGGACTCGCAGGCAGCATGGCAGATCACGTGCGCTCTACGGTCTTCAATCTTATTCGAAGCCGCTGTACTAAGTAACCCCAACTTCGCATAAACTTCAACTTTGTCGCGTCACTCGACACGCCCACATCAAATTACCAAGGGTCGCTGCCACTCATGTCACCAACTCTAATCAAAAACGAACGGTCTCCGGTCGCTTTCTTGCTGCGAGTCGTTGTTTATGTGAACGTACCTTTACTGTGTATTCATTCTCAAAAGACTTTAAAACCTTTTCTTCAGAGCGCATTATTACTCCAGTTCTGTAAATCTTTACAGTGGCTTGGGGTTGGTTATTAAATTCAAAAAGTGTTGCCACTAGTCTACTGTAAACCACAATGGTTTAACGAAAACCACGGTAATGAAACTCAATCAGCATATGACGCCATCGACATCAACAGTAAATAAATCTCAAACACGAAGTTTACATTGACAGCAGTACTCTAATTATTGACCTTGTTCTGAATAAGACCGTATTCTGATTAATTTGTTTACATGAGTTGCTTTTAGAATATTCCTGTCATGTTCCTGTTTTACATGTTATAGAACATAGATCGATTAACAGCACACATCAAGACATCCCCACGCCACGCCGTCCCTCCAGAATTACACGTATGGACATACAGTTGGTCTTCGTTATGGTACCGTATACAGTTTTGGGTGTTTCAGTTTTAATTTTACGAAGCTTCAAGTGCGGTTGATTATTTGTCATGATATACGTGCAAATAGCCGACTGCTTGGAGCCGTGGGCTGCGTCCCAAACGACATACCTATTATATAGTAGCTGAAATAAATGTTTTTCACCCATTATATGCTGTCAGAGGGTTTAGCACTGCCGTGTGTGTGTGTCACAAAATGAGTCACACGACATTAATAGTGTGATTAAGTTATGTACGTCTATAACATGTCCTGCCTTCTTGCTTTCTATTGGCTCACATTTTACTCAGGTTCGGTCTTAGCTCCTCTGTGAGAACAGGTTTGAACCCACGAAATGAGAAAGACAAATACTGTATGTCCATACAGACGTCACAGGGGGACATGAGAGAAAAGTGTAAGCACATTTGTATGAACTTCTGAAAACTGAGGTAGACATGAGGAAACACGTGTGTGCGCGTTTGTGTCGTAGTTTAATTGTAGCTCACCTGTTGGAGGTGGATTCAGAGGAGGAAGCAGCGAGGGAGAAGAAGCAGCAGCAGACTCAGCCGGGGGGGTAGAGGGGTCAGTCGGTGTGGAAGAGGGGGCGGTTATTTCCACACATGGAGGAGGAGAAGGTTTGTGAGAGAGGGGAGTGGAGGGAACAGCACAAGGAAGGGGAGTTGCAAGAGGAGGAGAAGGCTCAAAAGCACGTGGAAGGAGTGGAGGAGAAGGAGGAGGGGTTAATAAAGAGGCAGGGTCTACAGCTTCAGCTAAGGGATATAACGAAGACAAGGCACCAGGGTTAGCAGGAGTGACACACTCAGCAGCATCAGCAGGATCAGCAGGTGGAGCGATAAACTCACCTACAGGTGCTGAGGCAGGTGGTGGTGCTGCCGGAGCCCCAGGTCCGGGGGGGTCAAACGCAGGACGGATCGGCGCCAAGTTGGGCAGAGGTTCCACTTTGGCTTGAGGTTGAGGCGAAGATCCGAATTGTGGTTTAGAGGGCTCTCGCATGCGATTGATGACATTCTCAGAGAGCTGGACGGAGAACGAAGAGCGCAGGGGAAAAAAAAAAAAAATAATAAAAAAAAAAAAAACTCAGATGGATGTTGAAACAGGATAATATGATCAGTACAATGATACATTTCATCGCAATCTGGTTTTCTAAGAGTATTCTCTAACGTTAATGCTTTCTAAGTTACGTAAATACATAAATAAAGCCAGTATCCAGTTTCATAGATTCCTGCAAGTGCTGAAACACCATGTTAAAACATAATATCAGTGCATCCTGGAGCAACAGAACAACACTCCATCCATATGAATTATTTAGCATCTCAGTGAGAGAGACTTTTACATACATTGATACATTTCTTGATTTATTTTATCTAACATTTCTGGTGTGACTGCCGAACTGATGATCTGGTTTTAAAAATAAATAAATAAATAAATAAATCGAAAACAAACGAACAAAAAGGTTTAAAGACAAACGTGTGTTTATTTTCCACATCAAAACAAAACCTGGTCTAACTGTCTTATTTATAGCTATAAATGAGTCACTAATCACCAAGTGCTGTCAAGGGCTCGTCGTTCGGTCATGATGGTCACTTATACAGACATTTATTAAGAAATTTCACCTAGCTAGACAAATCCTTCTAGATGAATAGCCCCAATCCACGTCTCCAGCTGTTATCTGAAAACGGTAGCGAAGGTACGACATCTGGCTTAGAAGATTGAGTCAGAACAAAGCTGTGAAGATGAACAGACGCAGACGAACCAAGCGATCCATTACAGTCAGAAGTTATAAAAAATAAACAAAAACTGATCCTCAGACGTCTTGCTGGCGTGAATTATGTTTCTTACACGTCGGCTTGTTTGTTTCCTTCAAAAGTCTTCAAGCGTCGTGAGAGGATTTCTTTTCTGTCCTGTAGTTTAATAATTAAGGAAGTATTTGCCTGGCAGTTGATCTGAAAATATTCCAAGAGCACAAATAGACATCAAGATCCTGAAGATCAAACACCGGCCCCATGACTCATCTTTATTGAATTTGTGACGATAAACAGATTCAGGACAGACCGATCCAGTAGTTATGAACACGTCCGGTGCTCCGTGTTAAGCAGAGCCGCTTTATTTAAATACCAACGCCGCTGCCAAACGCACAGGACACGGGTTTACACCACAAGCTTATTCCGTTTCACCTTGGATAAGGGTAAACATACCCGCACACCTGCGGCGCTCACGGGCCGCAGGAGTAAATAAGAACATAAGTCAGTAAATAAATAAATAGGAAGGTAAATAAGTAAGCAAATAAGTAAATAAGAAAGTAAATAAATAAATAAAATAAATAAGAAAGTAAATGAATAAATAAGCAAACAAGAAAGTAAATAAATAAGCAAATAAGAAAGTAAATAAATAAATAAACAAATAAGAAAGTAAATAATTAAATAGGAAAGTAAATAAATAAATAAGCAAATAAGTAAATAAGAAAGTAAATAAAATAAGTAAATAAGTAAATATAAAAGTAAATAAATAAATAAATAAATATGAAAGTAAATAAATAAGAAACTGGGTAAATAAGCAATTAAATAAAAATAGGTTCGTAAATAGTAAGCAAATAAGTAAATAAGAAGGTAAATAAATAAGTACGCAGGTAAATAAATAGGTCGGTAAATAATTAAATATGTAGGTAAATAAGTAAATAAGAAGGTAAATAAGTAAGAAAATGAGTAAATAAGCAGGTGGATAGGTAAATAAGTAAATAAATAAATAAAATTAGGTTGGTAAACAGTAAGCAAATAAGTAAATAAGAAGGTAAATAAATAAATAGGTAGATAAATAAGTCGGTAAATAAGTAAGAAAATAAGTAAATAAGCAAGTAAATAAATAAATAAATAATCAAACCACGTTTTAAGTGCTTTGACAGCAACAGTGTCCTCAAAGAAAGAAAGAAAGAAAGAAAGGAGAGAGAGGGGAGAGAGAAAGAAAGGAGAGAGAGGAAGAAAGAAGGAAAGAAAGAAAGAAAGGAGAGAGAGAGAGAGAAAGAAAGAAAGAAAGAAAGAAAGAAAGAAAGAAAGGGGAGAGAGAAAGAAAGGAGAGAGAGGAAGAAAGAAGGAAAGAAAGAAAGAAAGGAGAGAGAGGGGAGAGAAAGAAAGAAAGAAAGAAAGAAAGGAGAGGGGAGAGAGAAAGAAAGAAAGAAAGAAAGAAAGGAGAGAGAGGGGAGAAAGAAAGAAAGAAAGGAGAGAGAGGGGAGAGAGAAAGAAAGAAAGAAAGAAAGAAAGAAAGGAGAGAGAAAGAAAGAAAAAAAGAAAGGAGAGAGAAAGAAAGAAAGAAAGAAAGGAGAGCGAGGGGAGAAAGAAAGAAAGAAAGAAAGAAAGAAAGAAAGAGGGAGAGAGAAAGAAAGAAAGAAAGAAAGAAAGAAAGAAAGGAGAGAGAGGGGAGAGAAAGAAAGAAAGAAAGGAGAGAGGGGAGAGAAAGAAAGAAAGAAAGAAAGAAAGGAGAGAGAGGGGAGAGAGAAAGAAAGAAAGAAAGAAAGAAAGAAAGAAGAGAGAGAGAGAGAGAAAGAAAGAAAGAAAGAAAGAAAGAAAGGAGAAAGAAAGAAAGAAAGAAAGAAAGAAAGGAGAGAGAGGGGAGAGAGAAAGAAAGGAGAAAGAAAGAAAGGAGAAAGAAAGAAAGAAAGAAAGAAAGAAAGAAAGAAGAGAGAAAGAGAGAAAGAAAGAAAGAAAGAAAGAAAGAAAGAAAGAAAGAAAGAAGAGAGAAAGAAAGAAAGAAGAAAGAAAGAAAGGAGATGAGGGGAGAGAAAGAAAGAAAGAAAGGAGAGAGAGGGGAGAGAGAAAGAAAGGAGAGAGAGAGAGAGAAAGGAGAGAGAGAGAAAGGAGAGAGAGGAGAGAGAGAGAGAAAGAAAGGAGAGAGAGAGAAAGGAGAGAGAGAGAAAGGAGAGAGAGAGAGAAAGGAGAGAGAGAGAAAGGAGAGAGAGAGAAAGGAGAGAGAGAGAAAGAAAGAAGAAAGAGAGAAAGGAGATGAGGGGAGAGAAAGAAAGAAAGAAAGGAGAGAGAGGGGAGAGAGAAAGAAAGGAGAGAGAGAGAGAGAAAGGAGAGAGAGAGAAAGGAGAGAGAGAGAGAGGAGAGAGAGAGAGAAAGGAGAGAGAGAGAGAAAGGAGAGAGAGAGAAAGGAGAGAGAGAAAGGAGAAAGAGAGAAAGAAAGAACTTGGACAGCTGATGCACAAACTGTTGCTCCTGTCTTGTGCGCGTGCGTCCCCTAATGTTTGGGTAGTTAGCTTATAGCTTAGCTAAAGTGACCGCCAAGCTGGAGGGCTACACTTTGAATAAGTTCCAGATTTAAAAAGACACTTCTGCGTGTAGTGAGCGCTTTATATTGAGTTTCCCCCTGACTGACTGAGAGAGAGAGAGAGAGAGAGAGAGAGAGAGAGAGAGCGAGAGAGAGTGAGAGCGGTTGTTGCTCGGCTTGTTGCCCGTCACTCACCCGGACGCCCTTCACCACAGTCACGTTCTCGTTCTCATCACTCTCAAAAGACACGCGGCGCGTGCTATTACTGCCTCCCATTTCTGACCGTTACACACACACACTGTCAATTCATGGATGTAAAATAAAGCAGAACTGAACAAGTTCACTCAATCTAAAGTTTCATATCTTTTTCCTGCCACACGCTTTCCACTCTGACACACACACCTACTTCCGCCTTGCCGTCCTCAAGTAGCCAATCAGGACGCTCGGTGCCGATTACTCTGTAAATCGCTACTTCCGGGAAATCCGTGTGTGTTATGGAGTGTAGATCGGGTGTTCTGCGACCGCAGTGACGTGCTGCAATTGGATGATAAAGTCAGCAGTATGCTGCACTAGTAGTGCACACGCAAAATACACTCGCCGGACACTTTATTAGGAACACCATACTAAATCCTGAGTAGAATCCTCCTCCTTTTCCTCTCAAACCTCTCAACCTGAGGTCTTTTTTTTTTTTGTATAGCGGTTTTTACAATGGACATTGTCTCAAAGCAGCTTTACAGAAATATAATTTTTACATTTACAAGCGACTTACTAATGAGACCACATTCACAC